>CM031380.1:24083360-24107907 GCA_018290095.1 Polypedilum vanderplanki | reverse complement strand
CAAAAATGTCTCTAGTTTATTCAGGAAAAATGTAATTTGGTCAAAACTTAAGTAAACAGAAGAACCATTGATTTTCATATTAATTTGTCAAATTTGGACGAAATTAGTTTTCATCTGAATAAACTAGAGAAATTTTTGAGTAAATCAACTTGAATTACTACTTGACAATTGCCGACGTCGACACTTGACTGTCCACGTGCAAGTGCCGAACCATATAAATTTTTAGTAAATTTTATTAGAAAGAAAATTTTTAAAATCATATACTTCGCAAGCGCAATCAGGTACGAAAGAATGAGAAAAAAGAAAAATTTGCTTGATTTGATAGGAATATTAAATTGAAATTCAAAGTGAATCTTTAAAATTCCTCTGAGTTTTTCGTTTATTGATGCTTATTTTGCGACTTATAATACAATCACATAAAGAAATAATTTCAAATAGCACAATTTTTCTTCTAAAAATTCAAAATGAATTTTAAAAAAATTTTGTTAAATTTTAAAAAATTTTCTAAAACTTTTTTTTGAGGTTTAAAAAACTATTTTTTAAAATTTAACAAAATTTTTTAGGATTTAAATCTAGCAAGTTTTTGTTAAAATTTCTTAACAAATTTAACAAATTTTTTAAAATTTTTTTTATGAGTGTGGCATGTTTCTCTTTTGCTATGCGATGGCTTATGAATCGAATGTCATCCTTAAATACGATTGGCATTCAAGTTCTTTTTTCTTTCTTTATTCCAACATCGTTGTTAATAGATAGAAAAAAGTTAATGCTGAAAATTACTGAAGCAAATCATTTTCGAAGATTTAGTCGAATGGAAAAAGAATATGAAAGGTAGAAAAAAAGATATTCTCTCTTTAACGAACGATTTTTAGTGAATGATAAAAAAAACCTTGAATGAAGCAACAGGAGGTGTGAAAAAGTTTCTTTCATTCTTTTATATACTTTCATACATACCACCACCAGCACTTTGATGTTTACGTAAACACAGCTTGTGGGACAATAAATCAAGGTTTAGGTGAAGAAGACTTCATTTAATGCGTTTGGGAAATGTGAAATATGTAATGCATCTGTGTGCTAAAGACATTAAAGTAAAAAGAAGGCTGAACTTGAATTATATTATAATAAGTAGCTAAATGGCAATTCTTTGTTAATTACACTAAAATATTGTCATAACAACCCCATTAAGCACAATAGATCTACTCATCAATTCAAAACACCCACAACAAATAAAAGCATCTTAAAATTCTCTCACTTAACATTATGCTCTGATATGTTGCCATAATCATAAAAAAGAGCTACTGCTTTTGATTGATGGTAATTGAGTCTCTTGATTTTTCACGGCTTATCAAGTCTTCATAGCTTGTCACAATGATTTAAAACCGAAAGCGAGAGAAATGAACAGAATTAATTTTTGCTTTTCTATTATTACATGTGCCATCACAGATGATGACAATTTTTTTCGTCCTTCTCTCAGTAAATGAAGTGTGTATTAATAGATGCCTTTGATTTATAACAAATCTACTTACTTCTGTGACTTTGATAAATTATGGAGCACTTAAAAGAGCTTTGCCGAGCGCAATCAGTTGTAAAGATTAGATTAAAAGTAACGAATTTTTTTTAAAAAAAGTAATAAATTGCTTGTTACTTCATTTTATTGTATATTAGTTGTGCAAAAGCAGTTGAAGCATCACATTAAAGATGATTAAAATCATTTGTATTTGCACTTTTGCCATTTTGGCATTAAACTCTGTTCGTTCACTTCCAATGCCTGATTATGTTGTACCCAACACACCAGAAAATCGTAAGTTCGGAAGAGAGAAAAAATATGATTGAGAACTTTAAAGACATTTTTCACATTGCAAAATAGTCGAGAGGTTAAAGAATCTCGGTCCAGATGATCTAGCTGAAGAGTTAAGTGGTCAATTTGAAGGCGATATGGTTATGTCACCAAGTGAAATTGCACAGCTCATTGGTGGTAATAAAAATGGTAAAACTGGACTTATTGCTGAAAGATTTCGATGGCCTGATAATATTATCCCTTACACAATTAATGAAGAAGACTTTTGTGAGTTAAAAAATTTGAAAATTTGATGACAAAATTTTTGCTAAAAATTAATTTACAGCTTCAGCACAAATTCATTATATTCATCTTGCTGCAGAGAGACTTATGGAAGTGACTTGTTTGAAATTTGTTCCATATAGAGAAGGCGTTCATACCAACTATATTTGGGTCACTGTAAGCCACAACTAAAATCACTGTAAATGCAAAAAATTGAAATTTTTGATACTTTAGGGAGAAAATAGTGGTTGCTGGTCGTATGTAGGAATGCGTAATGGTCGTCAACAATTGAATTTGACTCCTAACAATCCTGAAGTCGGATGTTTCCGTTTGTATACAATTGTTCATGAATTTATGCATGCATTAGGATTTTATCATATGCAAAGTGCAACCGAGAGAGATGAATATGTGAGAATCGTTTGGGAAAATATTCAAGCTGGAACACAAAACAATTTCAATACATATGATGCACAGACAATTACTCAATTTGGCATCGAGTATGATTATGGTTCAGTAATGCACTATTCAAGAACTGCATTTAGTATAAATGGTTCTGACACAATCGTTGCACTTAAAGATTTGGGCGATAGCATTATGGGTCAAAGAGTCAGAATGAGTGACAAGGATATTGCAAGAATTAACGCTATGTATTGTCCACTATCACCAAGACCACCACCACCACAATCACTTACAGAATTCTTCTACCGATTAAATAATGGAATGAACAAACTTTTTTATAACATCTTTTCTCGCTTCTAAATGAATGTATGTGAATCATTGAAGGTTAAACTGCAATTAAATCTTATCGAGTTAATCTTTAAATGTCAAATACAGAAAATTAATTTTATGATAAACCTCTATTGTTGATTATCAATTTAATGAAATGCTTTTAAATTCTGTTGATTGCTTACTCATAATAGATTAGATTTCTGCACACGAGGACGATAAATAGGTTCCTTTACCCTAGTTTCTTTTGGATCAAATTTTTTAAATTTTCAGAATTCAAAACATTCCAATGATTTTAATTGATTGTCTCAAGAGGAATTTCTTATGTAAACTAATCTTATCTAATTGTCTTTATCACACTTTAATTACAAACCATAGCTTTGATTTGAAGCATTTATCAAGTGCACTTGAAAGTATTGAACTATCGTGAAATTGTATTATTCTTAAATGCACTCAATTTTATTAGATAAACTTCTTAATCAGATTTTTAGATTTGTCCCTATAAAGTCAAATTTATTAGCCTTAAAAAGAAAATTTATAAGTGTTATAAATTTTTTTATGACAGTTATAAAAATATATATTACTGTTATAAAACTTTTATAAGGCGAAGGATTTTTTGGTGGAAAGTTTTTTGGTGGAGATTTTTTAGTGGAAAGTTTTTTGGTGGAGATTTTTTAGTGGAAAGTTTTTTGGTGGAGATTTTTTTGTGGAAAGTTTTCTGGTGGAGATTTTTTGGTGGAAAGTTTTCTGGTGGAAGGATATTTTGCTGGAAGACTTTTTGATGGAAATTTCTAATTTTTTTCAAGAATCACAAAATGATTTCTATAAAAACTATTATTATACTGAAATTTAAGACAAAAAATAAAAAAGAATGGTCAGAATTTTATTAGAGCTCATTTAGAATTTCAAAAAAATTGTTACGGAGCAATGTGAAATAATTTAACTTCTAAACTAATAACAACTATCTAAACTACCTACGATTATGTTTTCTTCTTTTGAGCTATTGATTTCAAAATCAACTGTATTTTTAACTTGATCTGCTTTCTTTTTCTTTTATTATTTCATGCGATGAGAATACAATAAACTTAACATGATATTAAAAAATTTTTAGAATGCACAATATACAAACCTAAGACATCACCATAAGCGTGACTATTTTTAGTGATTAACTAAAGAACCGAGAGAACTGAAACAGAAGGGGGCTCTAATTAAGTTGTTGTCGAAACTTCATCATTTTTTGTGATTCAATTGAAATTGCTTTATATGGAACACCATTAAACTCCAAATGAACATACTTTTGGAATTTACCTTCTATGAGTTTAAAAACTTCAGAGTTAATTCTGTCTTTTTTGATGTGAGAAGAGCAAAGCCAATGATTGTAATCTAATTAAAGAAAAGTTCTGTTATACAATATAATTCAAGGTTAAAACATATAACTTATTTGACTGTTTATTTCTGCATAAGTCAATATAACTTGCTTAAACAAACGTGGTGCTATCCGAAAAACGCAATCAACGACAACATCTGAGAACACGAGTTACTTTAGTAGCCAATTGCGAAATGCAAAGTACAGTTGCATTATTTTCAAATATTGAACCAATCAGTTTACCAGTAATTTTACAGCAACCATTTTTTCCAGAAGAGCATTTAAAATACCACACTCCGTTTTTCTTTGATCCATTTATCACATAAAAGCACTTGTCAATTGGAAAATAAATTCTTCCTCCTTTCCCAAATTGAGTTTCTATGAATTCGAAATTTTTATCTTTCATCTAAAAACACATTTATTCAAATACAATTAAAATCAATACTATGAAAATGCAAAAAAACATACCCCAGTTATAGCTTTCATTAAAGAAGACATTTTAATAAAATTTAACTTAATAACATAAATCTAAAAATCACTTAAATGTTTAAAAATATGGAGCGCGTTCAAAAACCGAATTAAATCAAAAAACCTTTCATTAGAAAATTTTCCATCAAAATTTTTCCACCAGAAAAATTCCAGCAAAAAACTTTCCACTAAAAACTTTCCAGTAAAAAATTTCCACCAAAAAATCCATGAGTCACTATCAAAAAACCTTCCACTAAAAAGTTTTCCACCAGAAAACTTTCCACCCTTTTATAAGTGTCATAAAAAAATTTATAACACTTATAAATTTTCTTTTTAACGCTTATAAATTTGACTTTATAGGGACAAATCTAAAAAACTTTATGCCAGTTATAAAATATTTTTCTCTGTGTGCACTCAATTTTATTAGATAAACTTCTTAATCAGATCAACTCGTAGAGCGTATAAATTGAGAAAAAAGCTTGATTGCATTTTCAGTAGCTTGCAGCGAAAGTTTCGATCGATTCGTGATGGCAGAGATTTATTTCTTCTTCATTTTATTATCGATATTTTTCAATAAAACTTTTCCATTTCCAAGTAAAAGTTTTATACAACGAAATAGTCATGAAAATAGTAAGTTACTCAGTAAATATCAATTTATTTCTCATCAAAATAAATAATTTTATTTAGTGCTTCGCTTGATGAATCTCAGTCCATATGAAAATGCAGAAGAATTAAGTGGCCAATTTGAAGGTGACATAATTATTTCACCAAAGCAGCTTAATGAACTTTTCAAACAAAATTCAAAGACTGGTTTAATTGACTTAAAGTATCGTTGGACTAACAATATTGTGCCATATCAAATTAAAGTTAAAGATTTTGGTGAATTTTCATCAACGTCATCGCATCATAATTGAATTTATCACTTTATTTCTCCCTTCTTAGATACAGCACAAATTCATCATATTGAAAATGCCATAAGAACCCTCGAGAATGCAACGTGCATAAAATTTGTTGAATATCAAGCTGATGTTCATGTTAATTATGTTTGGGTTACTGTAAGTTGATTAAAGCTGCTAAAGCAAAAATTAAGTTAATTTTATTGTGAATTGTGACACTTTAGGGCGAAGATGGTGGATGTTATTCAAGTGTTGGCATGCAAGGTGGTCGTCAACGATTGAATCTACAATCATATAAAATTGAATCAGGTTGCTTTCGTCTTTATACTATAGTACATGAATTTATTCATGCTTTAGGCTTTTATCACATGCAAAGTGCATCGAATCGAGATGATTATGTGAAAATTGTTTGGAAAAACATTCAAGATGGTGCTGAGCACAACTTTAATGCTTATTCGGCTGACAAAATCCATATGTATGGTGAACCATATGACTATGAATCAGTTATGCATTATTCAGACACTGCCTTTTCAAAAAATGGTGAGAAAACCATTATTCCATTAACAGAACTCAATGATGGAGTCACAATGGGACAAAGAGTAAAAATGACACAGCATGATATAGATCGAATTAATGCCATGTATTGTAAATAACTTTTTATTAAATAAATTTACTTAAAAACTTGCAATTATTTAATGAAACACTAGAGAATTTTGTCATTGTGTCTTAGAATACAATCAAATGGTAGATTAAGTTTATTGCATGAAAATTGATATTTTTTCTATGCATGCTGTAGAAGATAAGTTTTGCTATTATTATCACTGCGTGAATGTGGGTTTTAATATAACAAAAGAAAAACCTGTGGGACAAAAACTTAATCTTATAAGATCAACGAGAATTACATGATTGGACACTTGTGGGAGTAAAATAAAAACTTCTTTCCTTGATGAAAGAATTTAATTTGGAACTTCTCGAATTTTCGCAAACTGTTAAGCTTAAAGCGATTTTTCTACTCGAATAAATGAATGAAAACATCAAAATTTATATTTGTGCACGAGCGAATATAACTTAAGATCAAATAAAAGTATTCATAAAAGGTCAAATGTGCCAAGAGCATACCAGATAAACATTATAATTTATGCCAATTTCAGAGATTAAAGCAATTTTAAATGTTATTCAAACACAAAAGTACTTTACAACTTATCACTTTATGGGAAATTTAATACGATGCTCAAAATGAAACTCCTACATGCATAACAATTTTTCTGTCCTCATGGCAATTTCGAGATTTATCAAAAGAAGACTCTTCAGTTGTAATTTTCCATCAATTTCTCGAATTTCACTATAAAACAAAAATGAACAGTGCGACAAGATGCTTGTTGTGAATTTGATATCAGTTTTATCATGAAAATGTTGATGATATATGAAAGAATATCTCGTATTTTTATTTTTATTGTTAGTTGATACAAATAACTTTGTCATTCTTTTTTATTTCTCTATCAATTTATGAATTATTAATATAAACGGATGCTATAATATGTTTTCATGATTTCTTAAAATTTCTGCCTTTCACAAAAGTGATAAAAGCGAATTTGAATAAATTTTTAGCGCATTTTTGGAAAAAAAATACGCTATTATATTCACTTTGGCCGGCTGGCTGGCTGGCTGGCTGGCCGGCTGGCTGGCTGCTGTCGGGCGGAACACTGAGATCTCGAAAACTACAAAAGCTAGAGACTTCCGGTTTGTTTTAAAAGTATTGTCGTTCATGTAGGTTTGCAGAATCTACTTTATATTGAGTTAAATAACTGTTGAGAATGACAATTTGCGAAAAATAAATTCAATAGAAAATTTTTCTAAACGTAAACAAATATGGCAGAGTGCGTTTAGTAATTTTTTTTTCAAAATACTCATTTGACCGTTATTATCAAACGATTTTCTTATCAAAGCAATAACTTCAACATCCTTTATTATAATGAATCTATTAAATATATGTTTACAAAACGTGAAAATCTCAAAAACTCCTATTGACGTTCTTAAAAATTGGTTTTGTCAACTTGAGAGTTTCTGCATAGGTATTTCTATGATTAGCCAATTCAATATTGTATTGGAAGAATAATGCTTTAATAACATGTGATTTTGTTAATAAACACTGATCTGTTGCACCAAAAATGCGCTCAAATCAAGTATAGCAACGCATACTGATTTACTATATTTTTTAAATGAAAATTGTTTTTCATATCAATCTTTTGAAATGCATAAGCTAAGGTATTCTTTAAAATTGATTTAGCTGTGTTTTGATGATTTTTAAAGCCTATAAATATTTATGAACTAGAAAATTTACAAAAAAAATCCATTTTTAAAATATAAACAATATAATTTTATGTTCCTTCTGATCGTTAAATTTTAAAATTTTTCTCTTCCTAAAAAAATTAAATGTGATTAAAAACTCTCAAATATTAACTGTTACATAATATTTTTATAATAAAATATATATAAAGTCATTCTTTTCAAACATTATTTACATGTGAATTTTCACAATACGACTTTAATTTTTCCTAGAATCAATAGAGACTGACATATTCACATTCACATCATTTAAAGCAATACATCATGACATCAATCTCTCATTCTGTTGTTACTTTAACCCACATTTTGCTCTGTAACATATATTAAATTACATTTTACATCAGTTCACTGAACAACCAGAACTGAAAATTCTATAAATAAATGAAAAATATTTGAAATTGCACGCGAGTAAATTAACTCTTTATCACGAGTGTACAATAATTAAAAATCGCTCCATCAATGTACACAATATTTCAATGAACTTTTATAGTTAATAATGGATTGGAAGCTTTTAACCTTAATTCAATTTTATTTACAAAAGAGCACTTAAAACCAAAATTTTGGCATCAATATTCATCAATTTATGTTGTTAAAACTATATCGACGTCAAACGAACAAGCATCTAAAACCGAGTCTGTTTTTCATCAACCATACGACGTCATAACATATTTCATAAAAGATCCTCACTTATTTTTGTTCATCAAAGAGTAATTCCTCGATAATTGCCTTTTAGTTCAATTTAAATTTTTCTCTATGTGTCTTTATTGCGCATTCTAAAAAGTAGAATAGGTGAATGCGAGTAAATAAAAAGGAAAATGTATGTGTAGGTAGAATTCTTATTACAAATGTAAAACGTTGATGAAAAAATAATTGAAATTTATTCGCCCGTGAACAATCTGATGGGAAAACGTTTATGTTTCTTTTCATTAGACAACTGCGTAAAAGAACATCTCTGTATATACAACGAGAAAATCGCTTTGAAAAGCTCTTTTTATAGAGATTGTGATGAGTTGTAGCATGTGAATGTGCAAACAAAAAGAAAAGAGTTCAATTGTATTTTTTTGTATGCTTTTGAAAAGATTTAAGAGTTTAATTTAAATTTCAACTATTTTTAAATGAAATTGCATAACATAAAAATTTCATTTTAACGTCGTAAAACACTTCACATTTCAATTTTATTTTATATAAGAATTGATTAACATTCAAGTACAATAAACCCTAATACAACAGTAAAACTTTATTTTTGAAAAAAAAAATTTGATACCATGTGTGAAAGTTCACATAATCCTTCATGAAAGTTTTAAACTCATATACATACTTTATGCTTGACCATTTATAGGATTGAAAATGCCCATAATAATTTATATTCAAATTTTTTTTTCTCTCTTTATTTACTCACTCTTTATGTGTATGTATATGTCGAAAACAGCCGCTAGGGAAATTGGATTTTTTTCTTCTCACTCTAAAAATAAAAATGAGCTTTTGTGTGAGTGTATGTCATAAATAAGTGCACATCCGAGTAAGAGAAAAAAAGAAATTAAAAAGGAATCTTCTTAGCAGTTAAATTGCCTTTTTAAGTGAAATCTCGTCATGTCCTTATAAAAGAGATTCATATCTTTATTGTCATACGATGAAGCTCACATAAAAAGTGCACTAAATTCTAATTTCCTTCATTCATTGCTTGTTGATACTCTTCACATATACACATACGCCATTGAGAGTTAATGCGAAAATAATGTCGATTCGATGCTGAGAGGTATTAAAGCTTTTCTTAGTGTTTACTTTAATTCCATATAGAAAGTATTTACTGCAAAAAATTGATTCAGAATTTTTTCAATTTGTATTTTATTGACATTAAGTGGATAATATAGAAATAATTTTTTTACTTAATCATTACAATAAAAAATTTATCTTGGTATCTTTCACACGTATTTTTTATTTCATATACAACATACAACTCAATTTCCTGTTTTTCTGTTATACTGTGAAATTTCGATTTCATGCAACAGGTGTCTGTATATTCATATACATCTCTTAGAATTCCCTAGAGGCTTCAAAGCGACTCAATATGGATTGATAAATATGAAAGAGGAAATTTTTATTTTCAGAATGAAAAGAACTAGAAAAATCTAATGTAAATAAGAAAGGTGGAGTTTTTTGCACGCTTACTCAATTTCGTTACTAAATTTACTTCTTTCTTTATTTCTCTTATTGCCCAAACCTACACTTTGTTATAACGATAAGTAAATAAAATAGAAAAGGCTCTTTCACAGACTGTCAACATTCGCCCCTTTTCTCAGGTTAAATATTGTGTAAATATTCAAGCAGCAGTAGTAACTTCAAACTAATCTCTCACTCACTCACTTCTTATTTAGTTCTCTTTTTCTACATGATGAAATAAAGTGTAAAAAGAAATAGAGGAGTGGAATAAAAACTTAAACTTTAGAGCTGTGCGTATTTTCCATTAGAATAATTACATAATACAATTCAACGTGTAATATTTTGTGTTCAAAGAAAGGAAAGAATAAAAGTTGTGGAAACATTGAGTTGAGGTTACACTTAATTTAAATTTATATCAAGTCATATTAAGATAAAATTAGAAGATTTAAGTTACAAAACTTACTTTATAGTGAAATGTCATATTTTAAAGAAAAAAATTCTAAAATGTGAACTATAGATTTTAAAATTTGGTTACAAATAAAAATGAAAGATTTTATTCCTGTTTTTAAAAACTAATTATAGTTAAAAAACAAATTTAATTCTCAATAGTACAAAACATCAAACAAGATCTGTGGTTGTTCTTTTTGCTAGAAATTATCAAAACCATTTTAACGTATTTTAAGAAAATTCAAATTAATTTTTCAAATTTTCTTTTTCTCATATTTCAACACAAACAAAAGCGAATAAAAAAGTTAAGAGTGAGTGAAAATTCACAAATGTACATAACATAATTTACCATACAAAATGAGATTGTTTGGTATTTTCACCATAAGCATATATATTCAAAATTTTATTCGTTTACTCAAAAGAATTTTCATCTCTCTATTTACAATAAAAGCATATGACGATTGTTGAAGCACAAAATGGATAAAATTTAAAATTGAAAAAACATTGAAAAAGCATTTTTGAATCTCTGCGGTTTCAAGATGATGAACAAAAAAAATTATTTGTTGCATGAAAAACGTGTGCGAGATTTTTTTCGCTCAGTCATGAATGGTGAGCAAGAGAAAAAGTTTTTATGCAAATTGTATAGATAGAAGAGAGAAGAGTGATGATGATGATGACGACAACGATGCTTTGCTGTAAAATCCATTTCAAAAACATCATCATAGTCTGTATAGAAATAGAGAAAAGAAATAAGAAATCAAGCCTAAATAAATTCTGAGAAGAAAGAATTGAATTTTGCCATCATAGGCATGACGTGAGGATAACATAGATTGACTTTAAGCGGGCTTTAAGCATCAATAATTTTTCCGATAGATTTATCTAAACATTTTCGATAACAGATCAATAATGATAATATAATAAAGGAGATTCTGGGTGTGTTGGCATTTTCTCATTTTATTTCTTAACAAATGTGTGTGAATGTACGCGCTTGCATTGTTAATAAGTCGTAAATTCTTTTACTTTATCACCCTTTACTTTTTTTCATTCCGTTAACCTCCAGTTTACTATGCATATACATACAATTTAAGGTTAAATCATCGATTGGTTTTGATTGGGTACTTTTCTTACTTACTCACACTCGAGAAAAAGATTGAAGTGCATGAGAAAAAAGAAAGAGAGATATATATGTATCTGACATAGTGGTGTTTTCTTTTTGCACATCAAAAGCTCCATTTTCATGATTGGAAATTTCATTAAAGTTCAAAGGCCTGAAAATTCTCTAAGACGATTACCGAAAAAGAAATTGTGAAAGATGAATTTTTAGAATTAAGTGAGACTTTTTTAGTAGAATATTCAATATTGTATGTATTGCAATGAAAAATTGGTCAATTTAAGTATTTCATATAAAATTATTGCATTTATTAATTAAAATTATAAATAGAAATCGATGAACTAATTGAGAAATATGAAATTCAAATCTATAAGATATAAATTTAAATTTTTAATTTATAGTCTTTTCTTCGGTGCCTCAGCCTATTGAAGTATTATTTTCATTGTTATAAAAACGCATCAAAATATGTAAATATGTGGTATTAGCTAAGATCTGATTTTACTGCTACAATAAATTAAATTAAAGTGATAATTGTTATAATTTTACCAAGAACAAATGAATTTTTATTCCTCCATTCTTCTTCAATACACTCCATAAATTTTCTTCAAGTAATAAAATCTAATAAGGCAATTGGCATTTGAGTATTTACATTTTTTATGATCATAAGTGTAGTACTCGGAAGGGTAGAATGGAATGGAATTCACTCTGTCCCTTATTCAGCCACATAAAAATTATCCGCAAAACACATCATTAATTTAATGAAAGAAAGGAGTGACAGATAGAAAACCATAAAGGTTAAAATATTTGCAATGAAAGGGAAAAGAGACACCAAAAAAATATTTTTCATATTTATCTTACCAAAAATCGCCTACACGCGTAAGAAAGAGATGATGATGATGATGGAGTGAGAAAGAGCGAATAAAAGAGCAATCTTAAATGTCAAAGACGTGCATCACACTTTCACAGTTACACATTTTTTCTTTAAGTCTTCTTTTACTTTCAGTTTGTTATAACTTTCTTAATAACGCATGCTTTATCTATAGTCTTTTCTTGTCTTCATTGAATCAAAGGACATCTCATCACCGTCACCATCAACAGCAGTCAACTGAAGCGTCGTTTCACTTTTTTTTTTATTCAATTATTTTCTTCTCTTCCCGGAATAGAAAGAATGTATTGAACTTTAAGCACTTTTCAGTCTTTAAACAGCTTTTGAATTACAAAATAAAAGCACATTCGCGTGTCAATACGGAAAAGAATTTTCTTTTCATCTTTATTACACTTCTGTCTGAATTTTCGCTTCTTTCCTAATCTGATGTAAATGGAAACAACAAAAAAAGAGATGAGAAAAATTTTAATTCAGCTTCTCACTCTCTATCAACTCACAAATTCACGTCTACTCGCGTCTAATGTGTGCACTGGAATAAAATGAAAAAATGTCTCGCTTCTGATAATAATATGAATTTCCATTCTTTTATTCTTCGAAGTTGAATTTTAATGGAGAGCTTTTTAGTAAGGACATTTTCGAACATTTCGAAATCATTGGAAAGAATTCTGGAAAGCAGCAACAATTTGTTGCTATTCTTCATACAAATGATATGTCATTAGTTTAATATATGAAAATTGACTTTATCATTATTATCATCAAAATTAAATCCTTTCCTTTTTAATGGAAAAATTTAAACATAGATTAAATTGTTAAAGATATGAACATTCTTTCTTTGACCCAATTTTCCTTTTTACTTTTTTTTAATTTTGATCCTTTATTTAAATTACTTTTCCTTTGATAAAAATTACTTACCTTTTTCTTAAAGTTACATGAAAAAAAATTAAATTCTTTTTCTTTTCAAAAAAAATTTTTCCTGTAAAAGTTTCATTTTATTCGTTTCTCATTTTGATATTTAATTAATTAATAATTTCGAAGGAAATTTTCAAACTTGCAATTTTTCATTTGAAATATTGCTTTCATTTAAGTTGATTTATAAAGAAATTTCTTTCATAAACGTCTTTAAAACTTTTAATAGAAAAAGAAATGAAAAATTCTAAGGAAATAGAAATTGCTTCAAGCTTTTGTGATGTTTCAATTAATTATGAGTTTCATAAGAAAGAAAAAAAAATTAAATTCTTAGAAATTTACTGCAAACAAATTCAGTTGTCAAATTATAAATGAACGTAGTGAAATAAGTTTCATTTTAAATTTTTATGATTATTTATTTAAATTTGTAAATTCCTCATATATATTGAATTCATTTTCGTAGTTAAATAAGGAATTACTAACTTCAAAACTTTTACAATATTCTGCATACAGTTCAAGAAAGTGACATTTTTCATTAACTGAATGAAAAGAAGACTCCACATTGAAATATGCTTGCAAAATGTAAAAATCTTTTCCGTCTTGCTCTCATAAGAATTTGATTAAACTCACATCACTGAACAACCATTTTAATTCACCTAGTTAACTTTATTCACTTATTATGCTTCTCGTATTACTTTGTTGAACTTAATTTGCATTTAAATTTCTCTATTTTCTCCCTTGCATTTTTAAATAAGCGTACAAAAATCCGCAGAAACTTCAATTTTATTATAATGAACTTAATGAACATTTTTTTAATCAAAATAAGTGCTTAAAGGCAGAAATTAAAGAAAATGATTATTATTTTGATAAAACGTATTATTGAGTGAAGGTAAATAACGATGAAACGTGAAAAGAGCTTAAAAATGAAAGCTTTTTTTGTGTCTTTGGTGAAAATTCCTTTTAAAGTGTGTAAGATACTTAAATAAATTAATATAATTGAGACATTTCTCATCTTTTCATTCATTTAGAGTTCATTTGTAAATTGTTTACTCAATAAATGGAAAAATCACAACAAAAGATGAAAATTTAGGATTTCCTACGACATTATTAAGCTAACAAAAGAACAACTGTTGCTTCTTTTCTTTCTTTAAAATCTTTTTGTTTCCTTTGAAAGCTCTCAATTTCAGAAAAAAGAACTTAGCTTTTAAAATATCAAATTTCCTTATAAAAACTGTTTTTCAAACTTTATAAAATTCAAAAATTTTGAGAATCTTAGAAATTATGAAAAGTTGATGATCTTAAAAGTTTAAGAAACAAAGAAAAAAATCAAAACCACGTGTGATTATTTACAAACAGAAATCATCTGATTCGGCAAGTTTTTTTCTTATTCTCTGTTGCTATTTTCGTTTTTTATATGCGGTTTTTTATTCTCTATGCTTAGCTCTTTACTATATATAGAATTCTCATGAGTGTCTTTTATATTTGAATAAATTTATGAGAACAGATTGTTAGGTGAGCATTGAGAAAAATTCTTAATTTGCTGTGTTTTTAGAGAAATTTTAATAAAGTAATTAAAGGAATTTTTAGAATCCTTAATGAAATTTTTCTTTATTAATGAAAATATTTATTTGTTTTGATTTAAAAAAAGAAAAAAAGCAAAACAAAAAAAAAAAAATATAATTTTTCAAACTTTTAAAAACATATGGGCAATGTTCAAAAAAAAGGGATTCTACAATTTTACAATTTTGGTAAAAATTCTTTAAAAGCTCAATGTAAACTGTTTTATTAGCTTCATTTATGAATTATTAATCATTCTGTGTTTAAATCATGGGTTAAAATGCTTTATTTTAAGAGAAATTTGCGAAAATGTGAATTCATTTTGTTGTTCAATCAATTGTTAACTTCAATTGCTCAATTTTTTTGTGAAATTTTATAAATATTTTTGTAAAATAATGGTTCTTATAATGCTTATTGAAGTAAAACAACTATACTTCAAGGCAAATCAATCGCTAAACTTAAGAAATAAATATACTTAAGTAGGAAAATCATGAGATATTGCTGTTTAAAATATGGATAGAAAATGGATATTTTTCTTTATTTTCTGCTTTATTCTGATTCAAACTGAATAAGAGAAGTTAAAGAATATTAAATAAACTTCTATTTGATGTTAATGATTTGTTTATAGTTCATTTCTACTATTACTTTTAACTGCTCTAAACTTTTGATAACAAATTTTCACAAATAAACAAAAATTAAAATGAAAAATGGATCTAACTCAATCAAAGTTCAAAGCTGTAGCTATTAATTGCTGCAAAAAGATTGAATATTGATTGTATAATAAGTGAGATACGATCATTTGAAAATTTTAGCAACTTGATAATTTTAACTTTTCCTGAAAATTGTTCGTCAGATTTTTGACTTTGAATAGTCATAACTTTTTATCAAAACCATCAATCTTCAATGTTAATATCTTAAATTGTAGTACTAATTAGTACTACAGAATAGGATATTTACTTTTAAACTACGTTGTTCCAATTTAAAGGAAATTGCGATCAAAAATGAAATCTGACGAACAATTTTTAGCGCATTTTTGGAACAACAATGCCGCTTATATCATTCCACTTTGGCTGGCTGGCTGGCTGGCTGGCTGGCTGGCTGGCTGGCTGGCTCCCGGCTGGTGAGGCGCGAGATCTCGAAAACTATAATAGCTAAAGACTTCCGGTTTGCTGTGTTTGATTTGTGCTATCGAGTTATTGGCGGCATTCTTTATTAGAATGTTGTCACTGATTACATTAATTAGGAAATTACGAAATAAATTTCCAAATTGAAAAATGTAAACAAAGCGAAGTTGGCTGCAAAAACGATTGCAGCGCCACCAACGGCAAATGTTAGAACTTTAAATATTTTGAATATTACTCAACCGTTATTTTCAAGTCAACAAAATTCATAAAAAGATTCTGTAAATTGCAGAGTCCAAACCGTTTGGTATTTTAGTTGCAAATAACTAAAAATCAACTTAAACTTATTCGATTAAAATTTTCAACTAAAAAACCAACTAAAATTTAATCGATTAGGATTTTATCTTTAATCGAATAAATTTTAGTTCATTTTTAGTTATTTGTAAAACAGTTTCAAGCAGTGTTGTTACGAAGGTGCCTACGACCTACGTGCCTTCGTAGTTTACCTACGACTTCGCTTTCGAAGGCAATTGCCTACGCGTAGGCATTGCCTACGAAGACGAAAATTTTTGCCTTCGCCTACGACTTTCGCCTACGAAGGCAAAAAACTACGCGAAGTCGTAGGCAAAAGTGCGAAATTTTCGTAGACCGTAGGCAACTTCGCGTAGTTTTTGCCTTCGTAGGCGAAAGTCGTAGGCGAAGGCAAAAAATTTCGCCTTCGTAGACAATGCCTACGCGAAGGCATTTGCCTTCGAAGGCAAATTCGTAGACGTAGGCACCTACGAATAACAACACTGGTTTCAAGCTCTGGTAAATTGAACATCAATACAAAACGCTCGCCGTACTTTCTTGCATCAAATTTTATAAACATAATTTTTACCTATATTTTAAACTATTTTGATCAAATTATTTTTTAAAGTGTAAATCTATGTTTAAAACGAATCTAATAATTCTGTAATTTGTTAACCTACACTGATCTAGCACAAAAATGCGCTAAAGTAATCCGTCCTATGGCGGACACTTTTCCACTCGTTTTTGAACATTGCCCATATAATATTTTCAAAATTTTCGTTAAAAATAAAACAATAAAATTCAAAAAAAAATCCTTAACAAATCAATCAAAAATAAATCATGTAAAAACCATAAAGAAAAAAATTCTCAAATAGCGACAACAAATGACAAATGGCTAGTTTATAATATTACTCCAAAATATATCATCATCACCACCTAAACACAAAAAAAATATTACTTGCTCATTTCATTCACAGATGAGAAAAAGAAGAGAGAGAAAATATTTATTCAAAATGATATGCAAGATGCGTGAAATAGAGACGAAGAAAAAAAGAAGAGGCTGAAATAAAATAGAAGATCATTTGACAGAACTCTTTCAGTTGCTGATCGGTGATCGAGTTGTTCATTTCGGAGCAAATAAAAAGAGATAAAAATTTAAGATCATTTTTTGCTTAATTTAAAGAATAGAAAAATTTTGTACCGGATATAAAAGGAATAAAAACATCCTACAAGTGCATGTGAAAAAGTGAAAAAAGAAAAATAATTTGTAGCTTCTGTTTTGTAATAAAAATAGTTACAAAAAAGTAAAGTTACAAAAAAAATTGTTTTCTAGTTTACATACGGAAAGGAAAAGTTATTACAATTTTTATTATAAAAAGGAATTACTAGTGATAAATGTAGCAAAAAAAATGATAAAGTTAATTTCATTAATCATAATTCTCTTGGCAATTTACGTTCAAGGTATGTAATGAAAAAATAAAATGATATTTTTCTAAGGTTCACAAAATAGAAAGAGAGAAAAAAGCTTTAAAATTATGACAGATTTATTATTAGTTTCAGTTAGAGAAAAATTTTCTCTATGGGTTTTGTGCTTTATTAAAATATGCTAAAAACTTTTTTTTCTGGGTAGAATTTTTTTGCAACTTCCTTTTACCCAGTGATGAGTTTTTGAATAAATGAAATTTTAATGAATTTTTTATGCTCAGTGTTTGAAAAAAGAATTTCATGATAGATTAATTTCACATATCCATAGCATTAAATATTTTATTTGAGCTGAAATAAAGCATATTTTTGTTTATCCTTTTTGTACAAAATAATATCATGAATTTTTAACAGTCAATTGAATTAATATCCGATGATTATTTAAATATTTTATCAATAAAAATATATTAAAAGTCAGAGAAAAATTCTTTTTTAAAAAATAAAATTCATTTTGGCTTTTTTGCAAAAAATAATGCGTCATTGTTGAAACTTTTATTAAGGACACTTAATTGCGGTTTATTTAATTCACGTCATGTCAGTGACAACATAAAAATAGCTCTCTTGAGCTAAAATTTATTTATTTTATTTAAATGTGGCTACAAAATATTTTTTTATCGTTCGCTTTAAATTCTGCCTTTTCAAAATTTCTCAATTAAGAACAATTAGCTCGTGTGTAAAAAAAGTCAAAAGATCAACAATCCAGAATTTTACATTTATTCTAAACAAACAAAATTCTGCGTAAAAGCTATTAAGATTTATTTTCTATGTGACAATTTTCAAATTGATTTTTTATTAGTTCAATGAACGATAGCGAAAAATTTTAAATTATTGAACTTTCTTACTGGGTCAATAACCATAAAGAAATCAACATTTTTCTTAAATATTTTTAAATGCGAGTGAGCTTTCTTCTTATGCTAAATGAAAAAGAAAAAAAATTTAATAAAAATATTTTCATAAGTATAAGAAAAAAGAGAGGAAAAATATGAGAAATTGTATGAAAGGTGAAGAAAAAAATTTAATTTCCTGCAAGTTTCAACTCTTTATTTACTACGAATGATGAAAAACTTTAACGAAATTTTCAACAAAGAAGTGAAAGACATCACCGTAAATTTTTGTTTTTTTATACAAAGAAATAATTGAATTTTTTAACAGTTGAAATTCAGATTTATTTGAAAAAAAATTTTAAAATTTGTATAGGGTAAAGGAACCTATTTATCGGCGTATTTTAAGAAAAATATTTTTTCAAAACACTATATCTCACTTAATTTATATCCGATTTCCATTCTGTTTGATTATATATTTATACAGCGAAGCACTTTTATTTTGAATTCATATTTAAAAGTAAGCGATAAATAGTTTACACAATTTTCACTTTGAATACGCAACCTAACTTATCGGCGTATGGAACCTAATTAGTCGGCGTATCTCGGAACCTAATTTATCGGGCGTATATGTTTACACTTTACTTTTTGCACAAAAACTTTTAAAAACATTATTTAGAACTATTCTTTTACATTATTATTTCACTTCTAAAACATTTTATAATTCACTAAACTACTAAGAAAATGATTTTTAAAAACTATTAAAATTAATTCAAATTTTTTGTTCTCATTTTTGCGACGACCTTCTGTATTTTTTTTCGTGAAGCGCAGCTAAAATCGCAATTTTCATACGCGATAATTAGTTCCAAATACGCCATAATTTAGGTTCATCAAATTTCACTCAATTTTAGCTCTTTATAATCATTTAATTATATATATCTTTCAATTTTTGAGAAAAATTGTATTTAGTGAATTATTAACAGTGGGAAAAATGAAATTTGATTTTAGTGAAAATTTGTCGAATGAAATATTGCAAAATTTTCTACTTTACTTGTTACAATTTGCACACAAAATAACATTCGCGTGTGGATATATAAAGAACTAGCATGACCAAAGTTGCTAAAAGTGTTTAACATGTCACTATATTATCATAATAACATTCATTAGTTTTACAATGGAATGATTTTATAGTGATAAATTTGAGATTTTTTCAAATAATACCGCGATAATCTAGTATACGCGATAAATAGTTTCCTTTACCTACTTTATGCTTATCTTTTTGGATATAAAAGTAAACTTTAAATTTAAAAGGAAGTCTTCAAAATTACAGTATTTTACTTAATACTAAATCCGAAGTTTCTTAGTCATTATCCAAAATTATAAAATTTCTTATTATTTTTCTTAATGACAAATCATACAAAACTAAGACTCATTCGAATCTGTGTGCTAGAGTAAGACACAATTCAAAGAAAAAAATTTACCAAAAAACCACATAAACTAACCTTCATTCATGTTGATGATAATAAAAAGAGCATACACAGAATAAAATTAAATTACAGTATGCATCGTTGTAAATCAAATACGAATAAAACGCCACGAATGTATAAATAGAAGTGGAGGGAATAATTAAATGGACATATATTTAATGCAAAATAGACACATTTTGCTAGACCAAGCAAGCTTTAGAATGATATCGCATCTCTATGTTGACTAAATTCATAGAGTAGCAAATAAATTTTATTGATCTTCACTCATCGAATGCACTGCAGTCAACAAAAAAGGAAAAACGTGCAGCACACAGGTAAATGTCTTACGTTATCACGTAAACAACGATTACACACATATCTAAATTATTGGCAATTTGACTTTTATTTCCTCACTCTGAGGTCATGGCGAAAAGAGAAGGGCGTCTAAGCCAATTAAATTGAGCATTATTCAAATTGTCAAACTAAAAATATAAAGAAAAATTGTATTTAATGGTAATTAATTAACACATTATGCTTTGACAGTGAAAAACAATAACGGGAGTGTTTGTGTAAATAATGTGTTAAAAATTGATGAAATTATCAATTTATTAATGTCTGATCGATATCTTACTAGTTAATGCCATTCATACATGATTTGAACACTAGCCTGAATTTCATTGTGTTGGCCAAACAATGCTCAACTTCTTCCAACCTGATCATTAAATTCTTTATTATCTTCTACTTGAATTTCATCGATTGAATTATTAGTAGTCAAATACACGAACTCTATGGAGTGTATGAGGATGTGACTTTTTAGAAAAACAAAAAGACATTCAGACCAGGAATTTAAGGGTCGAGATTTGTTTGGAGACAAATAAACATTGTAAGTGCGATATTTTTCAAGAAAGTTTAATTATGAATTCACGAAAAGATATATTTATCTCAATTTTGATGATTTGTGAAGATATATTATTATAAAGTGAACGTTTGTTTACATCTAAATTTTTGAAATTTAAACTTGGTTCATTAGTATTATTTACACAGTCTTAAGATTACTCAAAACTTTAATTAAGTGAAACTTTTTTTTAAAAATCTTTTAAATATGCAAAACAAAGTGTAGTGTGTATTTTTAAAAGATGTGTGCATATATAAAGATTATCACAAACAAAACTCTGCATTGAACTACATAAGCGTGAATCAATTTATACTATAAGTGTTTATAATGTACACAAATATTTCATTATTATGCATAATGATGCTATAATATTGTCTTTTTATAAGAGTTATAAGTTGTAACTTAGATTAGCATATATATTATTTATAACCTAGATAAACAAAAAATGTCCAATTTTCCATTACATATTTCTAAAAATTCTCAAGTTCCGATAGATATAAAAAAAATTCTCACCAAAAAAAGATAAGAAATTCAATTTTTTTCGTCCTATAAACTAATCATTTTCTTTTCTTTTTACACCACGCACCACGCAATCACTCCACAAAAATTTAATTCTCTTTCATGTTTGGATATTAGTCATTGAGAAGACAGTGAAAGATGTACGTTGAAATAGTGTGTTACAGAAAAAGCAATCGCATCACCAATAAATTATAAATATTTTAAATAAAATCCATTGTGAATATAAATTTCTTAATTTAATTATATTCTTTTCTGATGGTTGTTTTTAGTTCGAAATTGATGAACATTAGCAGAAAATTATTTTGATATTACTTATCCAATAACGCGTTTTTATTTGAGGAAATGGAAATCGCGTGTGAAATTATAATTCATATCAGACAGATGAAGAGTGAAAATCCACATTGTCAATGATGACATCAATCTTTCAATTATAAATAAATTCATTTGTCATTTTTGGTTAGCATACACAGGAAGCATCGTATTGACTTTCTAAATTAGTAAGAAATATATAAATTACTATTATGGCGAAATCATCGATGAGAGTAATTCTTATCGGTATTACTTATTGAGAAATATATCAAATTATGAGCATTCATATTGATATGCAATCGCAAAAAGAAAAATTGTTTCGTAAGGAACGCTGTATTGTTTCATTTTTCTCAACACTGTATAATTAGAATAAGTTAATTTGCGTTATTTCGTGTACTTATCAGTAACTACATTTTGAGATCATTAACGAATAGATTTGGTTTTGTTATTAAAATTATTATGATTTAAATGTAGCGTCCCTTACGAACAATTTTTCCGTGAAAAGGGTGTTAACAGTTTTGATATTCCGGCAATTTCTCTCAAACTACTGCATCAAGCCTAATTCTGACTTGCTGTAGCTAAAGCTTGAGAGCTTCTTGTTAAAGTCATTGGCCAAAATAAAAATAAAAAGAACTTTAGAATCACAATTAAAATCCAAAATTAAAGCCAGTCATTTCAAAATTAAAAAAACTTTAAGTTATTGAGAGTTCACTAATATTCAATAAATAAAAGTCTTAAGAGGATCCTCTTTCTAGCCTTAGTATATAAATTTATGTGAATTCAAAGAGGGGAATTTTACAATATCATTAATTTTATTCTTTACGCCATATTATATCTACAAAATTGCGTTTGTATTAACCACCTTTCATAAATTTATCTCTATTGTATAGATTTCCCTTTCTGCGCGAGTCAAATCCTATCAATGTATATAATGTTACTAGCCTAGCACTTCTGAAGCAATAATTTGCTCAATCAATTAAATAAATTATTCAAAATATTCTCACTCGATCGAAAACTCCATTGTTGCGTCGTTTTATGAACATGAGCCAAGCTTTTAGCGGCAAATATCACTTACTAATCCATAACTCTGCCATTTTGATTTAGTGTGAACTACCTTAAAACAATTTGAGAACCATGTTTATTGTTTATTATTAAAGAAGTTGGAATAAACATGCCTGATATGCAGAAAATGTGTATTTGTGGAATAAAATGACATTTCATAGTTAACAGCAACACAACAACAAAAATTCCTGGATTTTTTTTGCATTGCCCAATTATTACATGTGTGCGTTCTGCTTAAAAGGCGCATCGAAAATCGGAGTGTTTTTATAGCTAGCAAAAGCAGTTTCATCGTCTTAATATTGGCCAATAAATTCTGTCATAAAAAATTTCAGTTTTTCAAAGAATAGAAAAAATTCAATTTCTATTGATTCTATTTTCGATATTCAGAATAGTCAATTACATGTCAGCATAAAAAGAAAGAATTTATTTTATCTTCTCAATTTATATTAAGCATCAAAATGCGTGAATCATATTCACATTTATTTTTTCTTCTCTTCTATCTATAGATTACAAATTGCAAGACATTGAAGACTTGTGAAAAAGCCACCGGAAGTGGAAAATGATCAGTATACACAAATTCGATTAAGAATGAGGAGTTTGTGATAAAGCAACATATTCGTTTATGAGTTAAGAAATTTGAACGGTAGACTATAATCACATGCGACTGATACAGATGAATGCAAGAGAACCACCCGACATGCGAGACAATGTAGGAAGCAGACATATTACTTTTTATCTTTTCTTTTCTTCTTTCTATCTTACGATCAAAATTGATTTTGAAATTCTTTCAAGTGAAACAAAAGAATGACAGATGATTAGATGAGTTTGATTTTTTAATTCAATGAATTTCTTTCCTTATTTTTCCTCATGTCTAACATTAAAAAAAGAATTTTTATTTAAACCAAGTTGAATTACTTGTTTTTGAAAATTAATTTTTATTATTTTGGGATAATTTCTTTAAATTAAAGCTTTATTGAAAATAACTTGTACAAAAATTTATATAAAGTTTCTCTTTAAATTGAATTAATAACGAAGTATTAAACACATAGATTCATCGTCACTTAATACCTTATTCCACAAAACTCTTGTAATAATTTAATAAAAAGTGACTGTAGATTCGAATCAAACTTTCAATTTATCTTCTTTATATATCATACTATATCAAGAAAGCCGATCTAAATCTCGAATAGAGATCAAATAACTGTGTGGCGAGAGGTGCGAGTGAATTTCGCAAATCAATCTACATTTTCATTGTAATTTCATGAGAAAAAAGCAGCTTCTATTTATACAACAAATTTAAATGGAAAAGCGAGACTCTGTACATTGTTGCTGTAACATATTAGCATAAAGTAAATTTTATTATGAGATGCCCTAAAACGCAACAATCGAAAATTATGTGTATAAGAGTGTAGTGCGTGAGATGTGGAAAATCCAATGTAAATAATCCAGTTTCTCGTATTTATTAAAAATTTATTTTAAACCACACAAAATATCATAATTTAAATCTCTCTTCTCTCCATGAAATATATTCTCACAACTACAATTATCAAAGATTTTCCATCTAGCTTCAATGACCTTTTAATTCTAAACTGTAAAGTTTAGAAATATTTAGAAACATCTGGCTTTAGTCCACCTGCAAAATATAATCAAATTCAA
>CM031380.1:24019400-24083339 GCA_018290095.1 Polypedilum vanderplanki | reverse complement strand
GCGGTTTATTTAATTCACGTCATGTCAGTGACAACATAAAAATAGCTCTCTTGAGCTAAAATTTATTTATTTTATTTAAATATGGCTGCAAAATATTTTTTTATCGTTCGCTTTAAATTCAGTCTTTTCAAAATTTCTCAATTAAGAACAATTAGCTCGTGTGTAAAAAAAAGTCAAAAGATCAACAATCCAGAATTTTACATTTATTCTAAACAAACAAAATTCTGCGTAAAAGCTATTAAGATTTATTTTCTTTGTGACAATTTTCAAATTGGTTTTTTATTAGTTCAATGAACGATAGCGAAAAATTTTAAATTATTGAACTTTCTTACTGGGTCAATAACCATAAAGAAATCAACATTTTTCTTAAAAACTTTTAAATGCGAGTGAGCTTTCTTCTTATGCTAAATGAAAAAGAAAAAAATTTAATAAAAATATTTTCATAAGTATATCATAAGAGAAAAGAAAGGAAAAATATGAGAAATTGTATGAAAGGTGAAGAAAAAAATTTAATTTCCTGCAAGTTTCAACTCTTTCTTTACTAAGAATGATGAAAAACTTTAACGAAATTTTCAACAAAGAAGTGAAAGACATCACCGTAAATTTTTGTTTTTTTATACAAAGAAATAATTTAATTTTTTAACAGTTGATATTTAAATTTATTTGAAAAAAAATTTTAAAATTTGTATACTTTTTATCTTATCTTATTTGAATAAAAAAGTAAACTTTATATTTAAAAGAAGTTCTTCAAAAATTACAGCACTTATTACTTAATACTAAATAAACTTTACATTAGTCTACAATTATATTCAATCGAAAGTTTCTTTAGTCATTATCAAAATATAAAATTTTCTATTATTTTTTAATACAAATCATGCAAAACTAACTCATTTCAATTGTGTGGCTAAAAGTGAAGACATAATGCAGAAGAAAAAAAATTTAACCAAAAAACCACATAAACTAATTCATTCATGTTGATGATGATAAAAGAGCATACACAGAATAAAATAAATTATCATATGGCATCGTTGTAAAATCAAATTACGAATAAAACGCCCACGAATGTATAAATAGAAGTGGAGGGAAAATTAATGAATATATTAATGCAAATAGACACATTTGTAGACCAAGCAAGCTTTAAATGATATCGCATCTCTATGTTGACTAAATCGCATAGAGTAGCAATAAATTTTTATGATCTTTACTCATCGGAATGCACTGCAGTCAACAAAAAAGAAAAACGTGCAGCACACATGTAAATTTTCGTATACGGTAAAAACGATACACACATATCTAAATTATTGGCAATTTGACTTTTATTTCCTCACTCGTGAGACAGTGGCGAAAAGAGAAGGCGTCTAAGCAAATTAATTGAGCATTATTCAAATTGTCGAAACTAAAAATTATAAAGAAAAAGTTGTATTTAATGGATATTAATTAACACATTGATGCTTTGACAGTGAAACAATCAACGGGAGGTGTTTGTGTAAATAATGTGTTAAAAATTGATGAAATTTGTCAATATTATTAGTGTCCGATGATTATGGTTACTAGTTAATTGCCATTTGACGATGATGAGACACGACTGAATTATCTTGTGTGGCCAAAAATGCTCAACTCTTCAACCTGATCTTTAAATTCTTTTTTCTCTACTTGATATTCATACGATTGAATTATTAGTAGTCAAATACAGCGGGAGAACTCTATGGGTAGGTGTATGAGATGATTTTAGAAAAACAAAAAAGAATTCAGACAAGAATATGGGTCAGATTGAAATAAATTAGCGTATTTTTCAAAGAATTTTTTATGAATTCGAAATAACTGATTTTGTGATTTGAAAATTTTTAACGTTTTGTTTACATTCTAAATTTTTGAAATTTAAATTGGTTCTTAATTTTTACGTTAAATTCAAAACTTTAATTAAGTAAACTTTTTTAAAAATCTTTAAATATGCAAACAAAGTGAATTATTTGAAAATTCATTTTATTTCAAAAACTTGCTAAAAGTTTTTATTAAAGAAAATGAAAACAAAATTTTAAGTTTATTTTATGAGTTTGTTTCTGATTAAAATTTATTAAGTATCAAAAATGCAATTTCATAAATATTCTAAAAATTCTTAATTCGCAAAGATTAAAAAAATTCTCACCAAAAAAGAAAATTTCAATTTTTTTCGTCTAACTAATCATCATCACACGCACCACGCAATCACCCACAAAAAATTAATTCTCTTCATGTTTGGATATTAGTCAGTTGAGAAGAAGTGAAAGAGATAGTGAATGTGTGTTACAGAAAAAGCAATCGCATCACCAATAAATTATAAATATTTTAAATAAAATCCATTGTGATGATAAATTTCTTAATTTAATTTATTGCTTTTCTGAATGGTGTGTTTTAGTGTCGAAATGATAACATAGCAGAAAATTATTTTGATTTACTTATGCCAACAACGCGTGTTTTATTTGAGGAAATGGAAATCGGCGTGTGAAATTATAATTCATATCAGACAGCATGAAAGAGGTGAAAGATCCACAATCTGTCAATGATGACATCAATCTTTCAATTATAAATAAATTCATTTTCATTTTTGGGTAGCATACACAGAGACAGACATGTATGACTTCTAAATTAGTAAAGAAATATGATAAATTACTAGTTATGGGCGAAAATCATTCGATAATATTTTATGGTATTACTTTTTCGAGAAATATATCAAATTATGAGGATTTGATATTGAATATATTAATGGTGGTGTCTTTAAAGGCGTATCGAAAATCGATTTTTATAGCTAGCAAAAGCAGTTTCATCGTTTAATAATTGCAATAAATCTGTCATAAAAAATTTCGATTTTTTCAGAAGAAATAGAAAAAAATTCAATTTCTATTGTATGTCTATTTTCGATATTTCGATATCAATTACATGTCACATAAAGAAAGATTTATTTTATCTCTCAATTTATATGTAGCATCAAAATGCATAATCATATTCAATTTATTTTTTCTTTCTCTTTCTTTCTATAGATTCAAATGCAAGACATGAAGACTGTGAAAAGCCACCGGAAGTGGAAAATGCATCAGTGAATACACAAATCGATGAGAATGAGGAGTTTGTTACAGCAACATATCGTTGCAATGATGGTTACAAATTGAACGGTAGAGCTATAATCACATGCGACTTGGATACAGATGAATGGCAAGAGCAACCACCGACATGCGAACAATGTAAGGAAGCAACATATTGACTTTTTTCTTTTCTTTTCTTCTTTCTTCTCTTACGATCAAAATTGATTGAAAATTCTTTCAAGTGGAAACAAAAGAATGAAGATGATTAGATGAGTTGATTTTAATTCAATGAATTTCTTTCCTTCATTTTTCTTGAGTTCTAAGTTAAAAAAAGAATTTTATATTATAACCTAGGTGAAGTTACTTGTTTTGAAATTAATTTAATTATTTTGGGATAATTTCTTGTAAATAAAGCTTTATTAAAATAACTTTACAAAAAATTTATATAAAGCTTCTTCTTTAAATTGAATTAATAGAAAACAATAATTAGTGAATTAATACTTATTAAAAAAATGACAAGTCTTGTGAATAATTTAATAAAAATGACTGTAGATTCAATCAAACTTTCAATTTATCTTCTTTATATTTTATCAGATGAGCTCTAAATCTGATAAAATAAAATAACTTTTCAAATGCATAAATTGTGCAAATTCAATCTACTTTTCATGAATTTCAATGAGAAAAAAGCAAATTTGTTAAAATTTAAATTTTTGAAAACAACTTTATGTGGTTAAATATTAGCTAAAGTAAATTTTTATGAGATGGAAAGCAATTCTATGTGTATAAAAATTAGCTAATGTGAAACCAATGTAAATAACTCAGTGTATTATTGAAAATTTATTTAAACCACACAAAATATTCATAATTAAATTTTTTCATCTCTGAAGTTGATGTAATTACTGTTCTCCACAACGACAATTTTCAAAGAGTTTTCCATTAGTTCATTTGACCACAATTTTTAATTCAAAACTGTAAATAAAAATTAAAAAATCTGGCTGAGAGCAATGAAAAGTTAATCAAAATTCAATTATCGCATGTGAAACAGATGAGTGCCAAAATGTTAAAACATAAAGTATGTTTTTCCTCCGTTCATCATTATTATTTATGAATTTTCAGCAAATAACTTTCAATGATCGCCATAGGGTGATTTGCCTTATAATAAAAACAAGCCCAGATATGAATAATGAATGTTGCTATTGGTAAGAGGAAAAAAAAGTTTCCGGAAAGTAGAATAGAGCGGCAGCGGAAAAAAATCTGTTTTTCCCATTAAAAATTAATTTGTTATACAACAATTATGATTTATTCACCAAACGTAGCAACGCGAACCAAAAAAAAAATATTTTCTCCTTCATCGGTGAATAAATGAAATTTTTTCATGTTTCACTTTGTAATAAATAAATATAAAGCCAATTTTTTTCAGTAGAGAGGAAAAGTTTCCTTTTATTTAACACTTGGCAATAATTTTTTTGATACCACTCTAGGCCACATACAGCGAATAATGCCATAAATAATATTTGTAGCACATAAAAAAAAGAGAATTTTTTGTGTTAAACACCAAAGCATTTGTCCGTCTATACATCTCAATCCAATTTGTCTAAACTTTGCTTTTGTGCAAAGAGATAGAAAAAAAAAATAGAATTTTTGGCAAAATGACTAAAAAGTTTTTTTATTCATTTTTTCTAATCGGATTGTGGGTGGCATCTCTTGTTGGTGATAGATGCAAGAATAAATTTGTTTCTTTTTTCTCTCAATGAAATTTATTTAATAAATGCAAATTTTTTCTGTGTCTCTATTTTATCAGTAAAAATTTTGCAAATGATGCAAAAAAAATTGGACAGAAATATCAAGGACTTATTAAAAAAATTAATCTTTAAATTTATGAATTGTGCTTAAGAATTATTACGACAGTCTTCATTAAACAACAGCAGGCGATGAATCCATAAGTCTATCTTAAAACAATGCGACATCTCTCAAATTTCTATGTATAGAAGACCACAATCTCATTAGCACTCCAAAACGAATTTTTTTCTCTAAGAGTTTGTTCCATTTTGGAGTTCTTTCATCATTATTGATGCGCAAATGTTCTAAAATAAGAAGTAGATTTTGTGTAAGAAATTAAGAAGATGTGTCAGTTTTCCAATGAATGAAAATTCTTAATTAGAATAAAAACAACTGCGTTGCTCTTAATTTCCAATTTTAGTTTTAATTAGTAACAAAGTCATTGGCCGAAAAAAGCATTCTCCTGCTGGTTTTCATTTAATAATAAACAAAGCAAAATTCTGATTGGATTTATGCAAATGCCAAACTCTATCAATTTATATGTTTATGATGTGATTATGACCGAAAGTAATCAATACCAAATTTAACTCGGGCTAAATTAATTGATTTACTAATTTTGTTCCCACTAAAAATACGAGTTTAACATTTTATTTGTAAATATTTGAAAAAGTCAATATTTACGAAGAAGAAGAAGATTTTCCAATTTAAATTTTAATACCCATGAAATTGATTAAAGTTCACAAACAGAAGCAATCTTGACACCTGGATTAAGAAAAGGGAAAGAAAGAAAATTTAATCGAATCTGACTATTCAATAAATGTTCATGTACACATAGAGCCAATCAGATAAAGAGAAACAGAATGAGAAATTCATTCATGTGAAATAAGTGGTGCTGTAAGCTTGTGTAAATGACATGTTTTCTTTAACTTTAAAAGAGGGATTTGCATGTGGATTTTTTATTTTATTTTTCTATATCGATTAAAGATTAAAACACAGTGAGAGCAAAGCCATTTAATCTAAGGCTTGAAACTTATTGTATCGACAAAATATCACACTTGTATGTGTGTTTGGAATGTCGCTTGCATAAATAGAAAATGTCTCAATGAAATATAAAAAGATATATTGAAAGGAAGAAGTGAGATAACAAACATGTTCGAATGAAAACGTTTTGAATGAACATTTCAATACACTGTACTCCATTTATGGATTTTTGTTATAACAACCGTGTGATCTTCAATATTAAATCTTTTTTCTGTTTGTTTAACTGCGGCAATCTGCTAGAATTGTATCATTAAAATGGGATAATCGTTTTGATTCTAACAAGAAGTTGTAGAATTTCTGTTGATTCTTTTGTTTATAGAATTTTACACTGAATTGATTTTAAAAATGTTCTTCTTTGTGTTTATTATAACATTTCATTTACATTAGTTACATTTTATAATTTAAAGCCCTTTAATTTTTAAATGAAATAACTTTGTAACTTTTGAATTCATAAAAATGATAAATCACAGTTTTTTGTAAAATTGTTGTTAAAATAATTCAAATTTTAACGGAAAAAAATCAATTAATTGACTTCTATTACTTTCTATTCTAACATTTTAAACAGCAGTTTCTTATAATAAAAAAGAATTTCTTTCATAACCACAACCCGCATTATTTAATTGAAATCAAAACTTACTCATTAGATGGTTAAAGGGCTATTGACTTTATAACTTTAGATTGGCGCCATGATATTGTATTATATGTTTGTTGAATCATCGTCATAAACAAATTTTCCTTTCATTTCTCAGTTGTTATATAATCAATGATCATTGTGTCACGCTTTTTTATAAATATGTCTTGCGGTTCTATCTATTCGAGCAAAACAATTTACCAAAGATGGTTTGAAGCTAAACCAATCGATTGGGTCATAAATTTTGACACATCTCCCGCCGCAATAGAATATTTTTTTTACAATGTCAGTCCTACGGCAATAATGCCATGATGAGAAATGTTGTTGTCAATATAATGATGACTCTTTGGGTAAAGATACAGACATGTGTCAATAAAATATACAGAGTAAATTTAGAATTTTTTATCCTTCAACGCACAGAATGAAACATGCAGCTTGGGAATTTTAGACCTTTTTCATTCACATCTGACAATAACACACACAGAAGTCATCATTTTGCGTAACGCACGAGCTTTGCTCTTTTAAAATTCTATTAATCCGATATTTAGTGGGATTCATACATATTTAATCTCAATTTATATGCAAAATATGAGATTAATTCCATTCAATATTGCTCAATGATCGCCACTATTATTTCAATAATAAATTCTCGCTTGCTGACGACTACTAAAAAATTATGAATTTTTGTCTACTTCTAAATTTGTGAATTTAAAAAAAAAACGAAAAATAGAGTGTAGAAAAATAAATAAAAGACAGCTCAACCTATCACTGTTATACATTTTAAATGTGCCGTGTTTCTTCCACGAAAAATATCAAAAATTCGTAAATTTCTCTCCACTACCTACATTCACACACAACGGCCACTCAACATTGACAGTTCATGGAGCAGAAAAAAAGTCGCATGAGCGAGAAAGAGACAGTTTAGTGTGTATGTTATTTTAATCTCATGCGTTTTGGGATTTATTGATTTCAGTTATTTTTCTAAGGTGGACTTTTGCTTGTTCTTATTTTTTTATTTATGTTGGCATTTTGGGATTAAACGTGAATTGGTTGTTAGAAATTTTTCTTTGAATTCTACAATTTTAATGTGAATTTTGAAATTTTTTAAATAAAAAAAAATCATTTAGGCTAGGTTATTTCTATTTTAAAAAGAATTAAAAATGGAATTAGAGTGAAATTCTTTACTTTACAGTATTTATAATTGTAATTGTTATTCTATAGAACAAATAAATTGAAAATTAACAATTTTCCAATAAATTTTTGTTTTTGACAAAATTTAACATTATATTTATAAACTTTAAGCAATAATTTGAAATTCAAAAATAAAAGTTAAAACTCATCAACTTAAAGCACTTAGCAAATCAGAGCGTAAAATTCAACATTTACAAGTGTTCTTTTATCAAGAGCTTCGCATTTGCTACTGCAAAAATCATTAAAATAACAACAGAGCGCTCTTTTTCAAACAAAAATAGTCAAGAGTGCGTGATGCTATGAATGATTTCATTCCTAGCAATGAATAAAAAACACACCGAACTGATTTATGATGCAAACTGCCAAAACAATTAATTAACTTAACTCATGACAATAAACAAAATTATAATCTCGATGTGTGTTTTTTATTATATCACAGATAGACAAATTAATTAAGCAATTTTAGTCAAACGAGATGAGTATCATAAAAAACCGAGGCGTGCGGCACTCGCTCTCTAATCCGCACTCGAAATTCTTCTTTGATTTTTTTTCTTCTCTGTCTCATGTAGAAAAAGAAAGAGAGAGAATTAAAAAAAACAAAAGTGTTGAGAGAATAATTTTGTCTGTGACAGTAAAAAGAGATCATAAATTCAAGTTCTCATATAAATAAGAAGTATGTGTGGGTTGCTTAAAGCAAATTCAGCACTTTTGTTGCGATGTGAGAAATTTAGAAAGAAAAAAAGTCACGTGTTGATTGTAAAGTTATTTCCTGATTAATTCCATTATTTTATGAATAATTTTCCTCTTTCTTTCTAGCATCCGATGAAAACGATAATAATTCATCAGTGGACAATAAAAAGCAACAGCAGCAACAACGACGTCGAGGCAAAGTTCACGAGATAAAAGAAGAAAGTCAAATAACGAATGACTTTGCAAAGGATTTAGATTTATCGTGTATGAGCAAAGGGCTCGTTAAAGCGCCACAAATAAATAATGGTTATATCTCCAAATACAACAGGTGAATGAAATTTGCTTTCATTTTTATGCGCTCATTCACTGTCACCTACATATGAACGAGCATCCGTTGAAGGCTGTGATTTGTTGGTGCGTTATGGGAAAATATGTGTTTTACATCGCCTTTATTACAGCCATGTATCATTGCACGTTCTTTATTCTTTCGTTTTCTTACGATTTTCTTGCAAGAAATGTTATGAAATAGATTTTTCTTCTGAGAATTGAATAACAAGATGAAATTACTTTGAAATATTGATCAAAATAAAAAGAAAGTAGTTAGTTTTATTAAATTTCATTAATGGCTTCTAGAGATTCATTGATTTATAGGCTTATTACTGTATAAATCTATGATTTTCTGCATTCAAATAAAATTTTTCAAATATAAACAAAAATTGTTTGTAAACAAAAAGATTCAAAATTGTAGACAAAAAATATTTTACAGTTTTTTTCTAACCTAAAATTTTATCCTAAACTTGACATACCTTGACAGAGAAAAATGAAAATCTCTTATCATTCACGTAGAAAAATTGTTTCAAATTCAGAAAGCATATTTAAATAACGAGCAAAGTGAGAACTCATATCAATGAATGCAAATTTAAAAAAGTATGTGTGTGGCAATGTCAATTTAAAAAAATCAAGAAAAGATATGCGTTGTCGTCAAGAATTGAAATACATTCTAAAATATTTCACTTTTTTATCTTTATTTTATTTTATTTAGACGCCGAAAGGGAGAAAAATTGTTTCTTGTAGCATTCTATGAATGTGATGAAGACTATGAATTAGAGAATTTGGAAAACGATCGACTTTATTGTAGTAGAGAGAAGTGGGTAGGAAATGCACCCAAATGCATGCCGATAAATGATGAAGGTGAAGACGATGAAGAAGAAGAAGGTGAAGGAGAAGGTAAGAAAGTTAAAAATAAAAATTATGATGTGGGTCAGTCTCTCATACATGCTGTGATGAACATATCTAATTGAATATGATTGAAACGATAAAAAAGAATTCAATGCCTAATTGGGCTTGTCAATTTTTTTTGGGAAAGGCATAACTGTCCATAATGAGATGCATTTCACACTTTTACGCTAGTAATCTTAATCTCGATCGTTTAGACGAGTTGTAAATGTCATATATAAGACACATCTCAACAAAAAAATACTTTTTAATCTGATTATTACAATGGAATTTAAAGAAATTTTCTACACGTGACATTTGCTTCTGTAATTTTTGCCGCTATAAAGTTGTAGATTATAATTTTTGATTAAGTAACTCAAGTTGCTTGTTAAAAAGGCGTGAAATTGAAAAATTTCTCAACTTTCTTATTACCTATTCTTATCACAATCACATAAAGACGATAATTTTCAATCTTCTTCGAATTGAAATCAATTTATTTGACTGCGAGATAGAGAAAAAGTGAAGAAAAAAAAAGGGAAAAATATGGCATAAATGATTGCACATTAAAACATCTCTTTTTTTCCTTCCTTCCTTCTAGTTTTTTTTCACTCTTCGTTTCCTTTGAAAAATTACATAAAAGTTATTTTCCTCTTTAGTTGTCAATGAATGAAGATGTGAAACTATGCTTGATAGTGCAAATATATTTCCTGAATAAATTGTTGCTAACCCTTTTATTTCTATAACGACATAATCATTGCAGAAGAAGAGAAAAGAAATTGAAATGAAGAAAAAAGTTTTCTATTGACTGTTTTATGATAAAAGCGCAATTTTTAAAGCCTTTAAATTTAAAAATATACAAAATGTAGAATTTAAAAAATTCTACATATTTTATTGTAAAAAGTAACTATAACATTCTTACAAATTCTTCAATTCAAAATTATTAAAAAAACTTTAAAACCAAATTCTTGAAATTAGAATTACTGACCATTCTTTAACAAATTTATAAAATTTAAGTTTAAAATTTTTTACAACAAATGAAAAAAGTTAAAAAAAAACAGCAAAATGACATAAAATTTTCTTTTAAAAAAGAAGCACACCAGAAAAACTTTCTCCATAAGCTTATCTCATTTTTTTCACTCCACACTGAGAATATATAGAAAAAAAACTAGCAATAGTAAATCGATGAGCATAAGTGCTTGGTAATAGAAAAAAGTTGAATAAGAAAAAAACTTTTCATTTTTTTGCTTTTAAATTTTTTTCCACTTCGAAATGTTTTACTTATTCAATCAGATAACATCAGTAGAGTGAGAGCGAGAAGGAGAGAAGCAAAAATTGGATTCACATTGAAATCTTGATTTATTGCATCAAATTTAGCGCAAAGGCTGTGAGGGATAGAAAAGAAGATGGTGAGGGAAAAAACTTTATCTCATGCAATAGCAATAAACATTTTGTAGGAAAAATTTAACTCAAAAAGTTTTGACTTTAATTCGCTTCTAGTGAGAAAATATGATGTGAAAGTTGATAGTTTTAAATTTTTACTGCTGATATGATTCTTCATGCTATGGTAAAATAATAAAAAGAAGAATTTTCGGTCAATGATTGTGAACCTAAAAAAAATTAATTCTTCTATTTGTCAAGTGAACTCACTTAAGATCGCTAATTTTCATTAAAAATATTCAAATGAGCTTTACTTATGGCGAAGAGTGGAAAAATCTCATTACGCCCGCCCACATTCAGGCAAATTGTACCTTTTTCTCGCCTCTTTGCTCTAACTCACCAAGGCATGAGTGGAGGGAAATTTTCTCATTATTTCCATGTGCCGCAATGTGAGCAAAAAGCGAAAAATATTGAAAGTAAAAAACTTCAACTTAACTTTCTCTTACTTGCTCTTCTTCAAAGCAATGGCAGAAGAACGCTAACGTTAACATGATTTAATAATAAAAAAAGGAAAAAAAGTGAATAGAGGAAGAAGAAGCATAAAAAATTTCACTTAACTTTATATTGTACATGCTTGTGTATTTATTAAAAGTACATATCATTATAAAAAGGGACTCGAGGAACTTTTTTGCACTTTACTTTTTTACGTCCTTTTACTCTTTTTATTTGCTTAACATAATAAAATTAAAAATGAAAGGTAAAAAACGGGGTTTGAAATTTGAAATATTCGTTATATTTTAAAAAAAATTAAAATTATTCTTTCGAATTTTGATCATTTTATTGGTATGAAATTTAAAAAAACTTAATAACCTTTTTAAGATTTTAAATTTAAAAAAAACTAAATTATGTAAAAAACATTAGGTTTAAAAATTTTAATTTAAACTTACGAAGGATATTTATTTACTGAGCTTGAAAAAAATAATAATTTTAAATTTTTAATTAAATTTTCAACGGAAATTTCATCAAAAACGGTTTCTAGAAATTTAAATTTTTTAAAATCCGTTATTTTACAGAAATTTTGAATACTTCAATTTAAAAAAATTCTTTAGGAAAAATCACCTTTTCATGAGAAATTTCCATTGTTTATTATTAGTACAAAAATAGCAAGATTGAAATAAAGAACAAAAATAAATTTCCCTCAAAGCTGTAAAATCAACATGAATAAATGCCATCAGAAGATCAAAAAGTTGATGATGATAAGACAAAAGAAAAAGTAAACAGAGAACAGAAAATTATTCTCCATTGGGTTATAAAAATATTGATTTTGCGAATATAAATTTCCACTCTTATCACCACAAGAACAAAACATTCACAAAACAAACTCGTGCACGGGGCTGAAAAAATGAAGCTCGAAGGTTGAATGGGAGTGTGGAGTGAAAAAAGTTTTTTTATTTTGAATAAATTATGAATGCAAATTATTTATGAAAAGTTTGTGTCTAACACGAAAGAGAAAATTTTTCAATTTTTTTATTCTGCTCTTTCGTGTCATGAAATGACATTAGATTATAGCGATGAAAATGGCGGAACTGTATCAGGTGGTGAAAGTGAGGATGAAGAGCGACATCGTCATTCACATGATAATGAAATTTCAACAACAACAGCACAAACAGTGACAACAACACAAGAAGAAGCAACAAGCCATCGAATGACAACACCAGCACCATGCGATGCAGATAATGGTGGTTGTGAACACGAATGTCGAATGGTAATTGATGAACACGATACAGAATCGAGAATTCAATGTTCATGTCATGTCGGTTACATACTCGATGAGATTGATGGAAGACGATGTCATGGTAAGACATTGTTTCAATATTTAATTAGTTTTATTTATCTGTATCCCTTTTTTTTTGCAATAGATTTAAATGAATGTGATGCTAATCACCAATGTGAACAAATTTGCAATAATTTACCCGGTTCATTTGAGTGTGCATGTCATCCTGGTCTAAAAGTCGATCCTGACAATGAAAAAAAATGTATTGGTGAGTAATTAATTAAATTTATTTCTTTTCTGATCAAGGTGAATACATTTTGATTAATTTAAATTTTGACTAGAACAAAAATTATTTTATCATTAAAAATGCGTAAAAAATTTGAAACTGGAAATTTTAATTTAAAACATTTTAAATGAAGTAAATTTCTCTTGTATTTTTCCGCCTTGTCGATTTCTATAGAATGAGAAAATTAATTTCATTGAAACACGCATACAGACACGTGACTTGATTGATAAAATGAACGCCCATACACTCTCATTCTATCAAATTCAATTCATATTCATACATTTGCTAAAAATATTATTTTAAACACATATACACACAAAAACAGCATGAACAGATGTGACTCAAGAACTCTCTTTCTTATTCATTTTTGTATGTTCATGGACTTAAAAGTTTTATATACACAGACAGAAAACTGAATTATTAAAATAATATTTATACGAATGAGTTTGTGAGAGTTTTTTAATAATGATGATGATGATGATAGAGGAGAAAAGTGAAATACAATTGAGTGAGAAGAACTTTTTGCAGATAGTAAGGAAAAAATTTAGAAATTCATAGTTTTTGTCTACTGAAAAAAATTATTATTACAAATTTCTTAGTTTAACGAACTTTATAAATTTAAATTATTTATGTTATTTCCAACTTTTATAAATTAAAATTTTTCTGAAGAAATGAACTATCTGTATATAACTAGAAGATAAATCTAGGAAACCAGAATCTACGATTTAATGAATTTTCCCAAGAACAAAATCAAAAACTTACATAATAATTTAGCAAGAATTTTCAAATAATTTTTGGTTTCCTTTGAGTTGAAAATATTATATAATATTACTTTGATAGTTTAAAACTTTCCTTAGAAATTGTTCATTATTAAGTATCATATTCTACCTACATATACCACTCATAAAAAAAATTTAAAAAAATTTGTTAAATTTGTTAAGAAATTTTAACAAAAACTTGTTTTAAATCAAAAAATTTTGTTAAATTTTAAAAAATAGTTTTTTAAACCTCAAAAAAAGTTTTAAAAAATTTTTTAAAATTTAAGAAAATTTTTTTTAAATTTATTTTGAATTTTTATAAGAAAAATTGTGGTATTTGAAATTATTTCTTTATGTGATTTTATCATGAGTCGCGAAATAAGCATCAATAAACGAAAAACTCAGGAATCTTTAAATTGAAATTCAATGTGAATCTTTAAAATTCCTCTATCAAATCAAGCAAATTTTTCTTCTTTTTCATTCTTTCGTACCTGATTGCGCTTGCGAAGTATGTGATTTTAAAAATTTTCTTTCTAATAAAATTTACTAAAAATTTAAAAAAATTTCTTAGAAATTTTTTTCAAGTTTAAAAAAAAATTTAACAAACTTTTTTTAAAATTTTTTTTATCAGTGTATGTATCGTTCAACGCCAACTCTTTGGCAACATCAACCACCATAAATTGTAACACTGTTCCTCTTTTTTATGCTCACGTAATGAAATATAAGCTTCTAAAATATTACAAATTTACTCTCTTGGTGCTCTGCGTTATTCATTAATCCATCATCATCTCATTTCTCCCTCAGAGAGTGATCATATAATAAAAATTTTAACCTTGAACTTGAAGACCAAATGAGATATGAAATTGTAATGATGATGGTAAAAGCAAACAAAGCGAGAATTGAGCAAGAGTGCGAGCTTGAAAATTATAAAACTAAACAAAAATAAATTTTTGAATTAAACAATGAATGAGCTTTGTTTTGTTTAGAAATATGAAGATTTTTTGACTTTTTTTAAATCTTCATAGAAAGTTTATGAATGGAATTTCGACTGAATTTGCATAATTTTTTATTAAAAGCTAAATTAATTAATTTCTTAATAGGAAATAGTTAAGCAATATTTTATTTTATTTAATAAATTTTTTCTTTGAATTTTACCAAAAATACTCAGCAAAATTTTCTACAGAATTTTGGATTAAAGCTTGATTTTTCGAAAATATTTATTCCACTCAAATAGCTTTTGCTAAAGCATAACTCAACTTCAATTTGTGCTACCTAAATCTAATTTTTCAAGTAGAAATAACTCAAGGTTACCAACAACAACAAAAACCTACAATGATAAAGTAAAATTCTTTAAAAAAACATCAAATAATTTTCTTCCAAAATTTGTCAACTTACTTTTTTAAAAAAATTTCTTTTTCTTTGAAAATTTATATAAAATTTTGAAACAAAACTTTATTTTATTTCTCTGTTATTTCTTTTTTTGATACTTTTAAAACTTTACCTTTTTCTGCTCTATTAATGTTCTTTCGAGGTGAAATAAATCTTGTTTAAAACTTCTTTTTCTTACACAATTTAAAGATCTTTATTTGTTTAGAAATGATTTTGTAATTTCATTTTATTTAATTGCTAAGTAACAAGAAAAGTTTTTGGAAATATTTTCCAATTATTTAAGTGTTTTGTTATTTCATATTCTTTCAAAGAAAATTCCATACTTCAAAATTGAGTGCTGAAACTTCACAAGTATTTTCATTCCGGAAGCATCAAATTATGTTTCTATTAAAGAAATTTTGTCTTCAAATTTTACAAAAGACACAAGGCCTTTTAAGGCATTTCTTGATAATTTTAAAAAATACAAGCTCTATTACACCTTCTATAAAAAGGTATTTAGGTATATAACATTTTCAATGTTCTAGTCATCTCTTTTTATACATTTGAAGATAGTGCAGGCATGAACTACCGCTTTTCTATCTCTAAGGCTAAATAAAATACATTAAAAGATTATGTTTGAATAGATAGCAAAGGAAGAATAAAATTCCTTTTTTGCTGCTGCATCTCACTTAGAGATTATTTCTCTAGATAGTTTTTCATTGCACTCTTCTCTTCTTTCTGCATAAAGACATGTTTACATTATATATGCATACGTGAACTAACGAGCTCTTTAATGATGTTAAAATAATTATTTAAACAGTCACATACGTTTGTCTTTTAAGTGTGCTTTTATAGAACAAAAAGAAAACTTTTCATTTAACATTTGTTTATTTAATTACGTTTAATTAAATTTCTATTTCTATTAGAGAGATTTTATTGTATAAAAATTGCAATTTAAACATAACCGACTTTTAATAAAATGTTTTAATTTTGATCTTGAACTTAAGATCAAATTTAAACATTGATCTTAAGATCATCCTTATATTTCAATGAGAGATTTTTCAAAATTAAGAGAGTCCTTTATTAAACATTTTTATAACTTTTTTAAAAAAATCAGTATACAATATATTTTTTAAAGTTTACAATTTTTTTAATAGATACAATTTTACCTTGACCTTTAAACCTAAATTCAATTATTAACCTTGATTTTACCATTATTTTTCAATTTTGAACATGAAACAAATTCAATTTAACCTTTGGCTTATAATGTTCTGTTTAAAATATATTCAACTCTTTAACATAACTTTAACTAGCCCTTTTTAATGCTGTTTCATTCACTTTACATAAAAACATCCTTCTCACCTTTTTCAAAATGCCTTTCTGACAGATATAAACGAGTGTTTGGAAGATCCATCAATATGTGGTTCGTTCCAGTGTGAAAATTCGTATGGTACTTACAGCTGCGTTCCACCGCCTACAACAGAAACAGCAACAACAACAAGTACTACTACTGAAGTTCCAATCATTATAACAACTACTACAGAAGAGAGTAAAGTAACTTTAATAACAAAATCACCTGAATCAGATCATGACGATGATGATGATGAAGAAGATGAACGAGAAGATGAAAACGATGATGAGGACAACAAATCAGAAACGGATGAGCAAGGCAAAGAGGAAATCAATAATAAAATACCTGAGGAAGTACCAACAAATTCCATAGAAGAAATTGAAATTGAAAGTGAAAAGGTAAAAGAAGAAAAATCAAGTGAAAATGAAATTGATAACGAAATTCCTGAGGCAACGACAACGACACATCATCATCATGTGAAAAGTGAATCTGATGAGGATAGTAATACTGTTGATGGTAATGAGAAACATTCGGACATAGAAAAAGAAGAAGATGAAGAAGAAGACGATGATGATGAAAGTGAACACACCCGAATGCATCATCAATCTTCGACTGTCAAATCAGATCTGGGAAATGAATGCGATGATGGATGGCGTTTAGACGACAGTGGAAACTGTATTGGTGAGTAGAAGTAAAAAGTAGTATTGATGAAGATAAAGCACATTATTTTTCTATCTTTTTGTTGCTTGTTTCCTCTGAGAGATTTGAAGATCATTTGATTGCAAATTTATACATTTTGATAGGATTTTCTTGCCCTATTTTTTTCTCATTTCTATTATCATTAATACTAGGATGTTTCCTTGAAAATGAATCACTTTTTTGTCACTTCATTTAAATATGAAACATTTTTTTAATTTCAAGTTGAATTTAAAAGCTTAAAGCTAAAAATTAATTTCATTAAAAATTGGAAAGCATTGAAAACTTTTTGTATATAATTCATAGAGCTTAGTATTTTGAATTATAAGTCCATAACTTTTAAAGATAAAATTAAGCTTTTATGTTACTTTAAAATTTTTACTAGAAATTAACAAATCAATTTCGATATAGATTGATCATTTAAAAAAAAGTTATTGCATTTAGTTCCATAATGTAATTGACAAAAAACTTTCACAAAAGCTATCAATATAGTTTTGAATTTTCTATTTTACCGTGATTTGGTTTCATAATATCTTAATCAAAATTCTACATTTCCATTTTAAGTCTCTAAAGTAATTCACAATATGTCAATTTATATCATTATAAATTCTGAGAAAACTTAAAATATAACATTTTAAATACCTTAGTCTTATAAAAAATAATTTTAATCCTTCTTCATAAAAGTATTTCGTGAATGAAAACATTGACAATGTTTCAATGTTGTAATTCAATGTTTTCGAGAAAACATTGACGAAACATTGATAAAATTTTAATTGTAAAAACAAAAACTGAAATTTTTTATCTCAACTACCCACAGAGGAAAAAAGAAAAATGGACGAAACTGAAGAGGAACAAGAGGAGAGTGAGCCAGAAGAGGAGCGAACGTCATCAAAAAGTATTGACAATGAAAGTACACAAATTAAACCGGAATGTCAACACGTTGATGATGGTAATTGTTGATTTATCATAATTAATTCACATTTGGTTTTATGATTAATTAAACATAATTATTTTTTCATTATTATTGTTGTTGATAAAACAATGTATATAGGAGTTGAATGTGATTGCCCATATGGTTATGAGTTGTCAGAAGATGAGAGTCATTGTCAGGATGTGAATGAATGTGAAATTTATAATAATAACAGTGATGACGAAAGTGAAGATGAAGATGCACCACGAGCTACATTCTGTTCACATACATGCATCAATCTTATAGGTTAAAAAATTCTCTTTTTAAAAAATTTAATGAACGAAAAAAAATTCTTTTTATGAAATTTTTAGGAAGCTTTCTATGCACATGTCCCGAGAATTTTCATCTACATGAAGATAAAAGAACGTGCATTCGTGACTACTGTGCTGATCTTGAAAATTCTGCACTTAATAAAACCAAATGTTCACATGAATGTGATGATGGACAAGAAGGTTAGTTTATTTTGCTTATTTTCTAAAAAGTTTCGGTTTTAACAAATTTTTTAAAAAATTATTTTCAAATTTTGATGGAAATTTTTAAATTCTACAGAAATTTTTTTTTAAAAAAAAAACAAAAATTCTCTATTTTCTTTCTATCCCATAAATTAAATTTTCATTGAATTCATTGTGTTTATCATTACATGAATAACTTTTTAGAAAAAAAAACCTTAACAAAAGAACTACCTCCATTATCACCTTCTTCACAATGGACTCTCTTTTTCTATTCATGAAGCAGACAATGAAAATTTTCCCTTCTCTTTTTTCTTCCATTTTCCATTGCAATTCACTTCATTTAACTAATTTGTGTTCACATTTTCTTAGGCTACATATGTCGATGTCCTTCCGGATGGATTTTAGAAAATGATTTTAAAACATGCAAGCAGCAAATTGTAGAACATCATGAGATAACAACTAAAATGACTACAACAGAATTTATAGAACCAGAAAAGGAAGAAATAGAAAAAAATGAAAGAACAAATGAAGTAAAATCAGAAAGTGAAGAAGAAGAAGAATACGATGAAAATGAAGTGGACAATGAAATTAGTCCAATTGAAATTGTCGAATGTACAATTCATGACCATGATCAATGTAGTCCAGGCAACTGTGTTGTTGTCAGCAATGGTCATCATTCTGGTAAAGAAAAGAAGCAATGCCAATGTCCATCTGGATTCAAATCATACAATGAAAATTGCATAGATGTTGATGAATGCAGTGAAGGAAGTCATCAATGTAGTCATCATTGTCATAACACTCATGGAAGTTATCATTGCACTTGTCCAGAAGGTTTGAAACTTTCCTTTGATCGACACAAATGCATGTGTGAAAATGAAGAAGATGAACCTGATGAGCATGGAAAATGTCCAGGGCAAGAACTTTGTGACATTAATAATGGAGGTTGCTCCCAGTAAGTTATCATTGTTTATGATTTATTGAAGAAACTAAAAGAACATTTTTAAGTATTTATAAATAACGGTTATTGTAGATTTTGAAAAATAACGTATGAAAATTTAATAATCTTCACAATATTTGAATAATGAAAATATTTTTTTTAAAACATTTTTAATTTCATAGCCGTTACATTTTAAGTTTTTTAAAATCGTTATACAATCAATTCTCAAAATACCGTTAATTTTAAATAAGTCTAAAAATTTTGAAAATTTCTATTATTTCGTATCTAGCTCATGTAGGATTCATCAAAACGAAATAATTTGCGAGTGTCCTGATGATATGGACCTCAGTGAGGACGATATGAAAACATGTGTGAAAATTGACCCATGTCACATTGACAACGGCAAATGCTCGCATTTTTGTGACTCTTCTCTTGATCCCATGTGTTACTGTCCAACCGGATATTCGCTCAATCATGAAGATAATGTCACATGTACTGAAGACTTGAGATGCAAACATGGTTACAGATTTTCAGAAAATGATGGAGTTTCTTGTATTGATATCGATGAATGCGAAGAAGATCCAGAAATTTGTCTCAATGGAATTTGTATAAATGAAAAAGGATCTTATTCATGTCAATGTGATGCTGGCTATCATTTTATTGAAGCTAATAGAACTTGTATTGATATTGATGAATGTACTAATGGAACACATCATTGCAGTCATCGTTGTCTTAATTTACCTGGTAAATTTAATGAAAAAAAAATATTTTAAAACTAAAAATAAATTGAAATATCTTTAGGGACATATCAATGCTTATGTAGTTACGGTCAAATTCTAATGGCGGACGGACACACTTGTGGATTTTCAGATTTATGCGACCTGAATAATGGAGGATGTGGTAATGAATAATTAATGATGCTCAAAATGAAAAAAAACTTTTGTTCCGTTCTATACTTAACTCGACCATTTTTCTCTCTCTTCTATTTCATGCGGTTCATGTTTGGTTTTGATCTACCTTTTCACAATTTATAAACTTCGTATACCTTTACAGCACACGAATGTGACTTTGTGGACAATAAAATTTTATGTTCGTGCAGAAAGGGATATCGTGTTGATGATGTCGATGAGAAAAATTGTGTTGATGAGGAGGAGTGCTTAGAAAATAATGGCGGGTATGCTATAAAGAAATATAAATAATCTAATGACATAGCATTGGAATTTCATGTTGCCTAAATTCATTATTTATTTATGTGCATGCAAATTTTATAAGTTTCGACTCATCAAAATTTTGATTCTCTACTTTAAATACAGAGTAAATTTATATAAAGTAAATAAAATAATATTAAATTTTAAAATTATTTCAAATATCAAAAATTCGTAAATTTAAAAATTCTGTTTTTTTAATTTTCAACAAACATGAAATATTGCATTTCAAATATTAAAGTTAATATTTGAAATTTATTATTTGTATTATTGAAAATATTCAAAATAAAAAAAAAAATTTAAAAATCCGTTAAATTTCAAACATTTATCAAAAACTTTTTTATCATAAAAAAATTATTTTAAATAAAGTTGCTTTTATTAAAGTAGAACTCATTACTCAGTATATCCTCTCATTAGTGTATCTCTTCTTGTATTCATCTTTTTGCATAAAAAATTTATCCCATTCATTTGAAATTGCATGCATATAAACTTTTGCATCTCTATAGAAACCATGTTAACGTCATATGACATTCTTTTCAATCTTTATTCTTTTCTTTATTTACTGAATATATGAATATATATAAAAAATAGTTGCCAACACAAGTGCATAAACACAGAAGGTTCATTTCACTGTGAATGCAACGAAGGATATGAGCTAAGTAAAAATGGCTTCACCTGTACAGATATTGATGATTGTGTTGAAAATAATGGAAATTGTTCTAATATTTGCATTAATTTAATCGGCTCAAAGATGTGTGCTTGTGAGGCAGGGTTTAGACTAGCTGATGACAATCACACTTGCTATGATATTGATGAATGTGCAGAAGATTTACACGATTGTCAGCAGATTTGTGTCAATGTTGATAGCACCTATGAATGTGACTGCCATAAAGGCTACAGACTCGCTCATGATAAATTCAATTGCATTGATATTAATGAGTGCGAAGAGCAGGAAATGCCGTGCATCGATGGCCTTTGTAGGAACACAAATGGCTCATTTGTATGCGAATGCGATAGTGGATATGAGCTAGCAGAAGATCACAGGACATGCATCGATATTGATGAGTGTAATAATCGAGAGCATGAATGCAGTCATCATTGTACAAACTATCCCGGCGGGTGAGTTGAAAATTTGAAAACTTCTTTATTGAATTTTTATGCAAATTTTTATTTTTCTAAAAAAAGCTACAAATGTTCATGTCCGCATGGCATGGAATTAAGCGAGGATTCTTTTACTTGCCGAGATATCAATGAATGTGAACTCGATTCACCATGTCATCATATTTGTGAAAATACCGAGGGAAGGTACGGTTTGTGTATAACATGAATATTAAACGACCTGCACTGCCGAAATTTTGTTGCTCCTTTTTTTCATTTTTCATTCTATTTATCCTGTTGATAAGGTGAGGTTGAAGTCAAAAGTCCTTTGATGTTTGCTCTCTTTTGAAACATTTTTTTCATTAATGATTTCAAAAAGGAAAATTTAAAATAATGGTTTGAAAATTGAATTTAATTAAATTTCAATCTGTTTGTGGAAAGAAATTCAATGAATGTTCTAAAAGGAAATTTTGATTGAATTAAGGTTTTTTTGATGTTGATCTTAATGGTTTTTGATAGAGATTCAAAAGAGAATAGTAACAATTTGATAAGCAAATATTGAAATTGCAAATTATTCTGAAATTACAAAATCTTAGTAAATATCAGAAAATGCTAAGGAATTCAAAACAAATATTTTGAACACACTTTTCTGCATACCAAAAAAATTAATTGTAACGGTTTTTTCTTTTTTAAATTTTATAGCCAGTAAATAAATTAAAGAGATTCACTGTAAATTCTTTTTTCTGAAGAATACATTAAATTTTAATTTTGCTTCATTTTTTGCATAAAAATTTTGGAAATGTTTTTAATTTTATTACAATTAAAAAATTTTTTTTAAAAATATACATAAAATGGAAATATTTTAAATCTTTTTTTCAACATTACAAAAATAAAACTTAAAGACTTTCTTCCTTTTATTAAAATTGCTTTCTTTGCTTAAACATTCCAAGAAAAAAAAGTGAAAAGAACTTTCTAAGTGATTTTCCGCAATGAAAAAAATTTTCTTCCTCATCCAACCTCATCAAAAAAATTTTCTTTTTTCTTAAGCTTACTCCTTTCCTTTCATCATTATACTCATTTCATTCTTTTTTTAAAACTTCTTATAAAAACTTTTTTTCTCTTTTCAATTTGTATGGGAAAAAAGTTTCATCTGCAAGTGCTATAATGGTTTTGAGCTATCAGACGATGGTAAAAGTTGTATTGATGTGGATGAGTGCGCATTAGAGCTGCATGAATGTGAAGGAGAAGCAACTTGCTTAAATTCAGAAGGAAGTTACACATGTTCATGTCCTAAAAATCTTCAGCTGTCTGCTGATGGAAAGAGCTGTGAGAATTTGGATCCATGTGCACTCGATAATGGTGGTTGCAGTCAATTATGTGAATATCATCATAATCGCACAGTTTGTTCATGTCGAAAAGGCTTCGTTGTTAGTGAGGAAGATAGCACACAGTGTGATGATATAAATGAATGTGGTGGGGAACATAGGTATGTTATTAGAATTAGACTTAAAAATTTTAATTTCTACGCAAAATGAATTTTTTTAATAAATATTCGTTGAAATTTATCAGTTTTTCTTTTTAAATTATAAATATACGTTATTTTTATACTCTTGAAATGGAAACAAGAAATTTTTTTTAAAAATTTAATTTCAACTTTAATATGCAAATTCTTGAATTGACTTCTTGCTTTAGCAAAAATATATGATATTAAATTATTATTCATAGATTTTAAAAGTATTTTAACCTAACTTTTATTAAATTCTNTTCGAAAATTTTAATAGATCAAGATTATTAGCAGCAATTACATTACTCGAGTTTTCGTAAAATATATTTCTATATGAAAATGTAAACAAAACAAGAAATAGTTGCTGAATTCTTAATTGACTGCTATTCGCTTAATTTCAATTATTTCATTCGAAACCATGAGTATTACAAATGAAATTTCCTATACATTTGAAATTTATTTTAACCAGTATATCTTATCACATGAATCTTTTTTACAAACGCATCTAATATTTCTGTAATTGTTATAAACTCTGATCTAGGCACCAAAAATGCGCTTAAGTACACCGATCTGCAACACGGGTACTTGGTCACTGGTTTTAATAAATATTCGTTGAAATTTATCAGTTTTTCTTTTTAAATTATAAATATACGTTATTTTTATACTCTTGAAATGGAAACAAGAAATTTTTTTTTAAAATTTAATTTCAACTTTAATATGCAAATTCTTGAATTGGCTTCTTGCTTTAGCAAAAATATATGATATTAAATTATTATTCATAGATTTTAAAAGTATTTTAACCTAATTTTTATTAAATTCTTCTAATTTATAAAAATAAAGTTTCCAAGCCTTAAAATAAATTCAAATTGAATTTCCGCAGCTGCTGTTATCTAAACAAAATTATTTAATGTACACAAATTATGATTATGAATGCATGTCATGCTGATGCTGCTGCGTGCCAACTATCATATAATTTATATTAAAAAATTGTTGCACAAATTTTTACTCTTGGAATTTTTTCAGCTGTCAACAAGAATGCGTGAACACGATTGGAAGCTACAGATGTGATTGTTATGCAGGTTATAGAATGAATGAGAATGAGCAATGTGTTGACATTGATGAGTGCAGATATGGAAATTTCACATGTCCAAGAGCAGCCAATTGCATTAATACAACAGGCTCATATAAATGTGTTTGTCCAAATGGCTTCAAATTATCACGCGATAAAACTGAATGTATTGAAATCAAAAATGAATGTAAGCCATTAATCGTGAAGAATGGCCATGCACGATGCTCACGCTCGAGGTGAAATGAGTTTTATTATCGCTTTTGTTAGCAATAATTTTCAATTTAATTTTCTTTTATCCATAATTTTTCATTATATTTAAAGGCACAAAACACAGCTTTTCTATCGTACAAAATGCGCAATTTCATGTGACAAAGGTTGGTATTTTTTGTGTTCACCAAGCGACGGCGAGAAGGAAGAAATTTATGTGAAATTGGTTTTGCCTTTTTTATACTGCTTCTCATTCTTTTCTGGCTTTTCTCTTATACTCTTAGTCGATGGCGTTCGATTTTGTTACTTTTAGAAATGATCGAATGAGATTATTTTTATTCTGCTGCTTTGTCCAAAGTGGGATGAAAATTTAAAAATTTTAAAGTAATACTTATGATTATGTTCAAAAAAACCGGTCAAAATTTCCAAAATAAAAAGTCAAACAAATCAAAATTTTCGTTAAATTTTCTCGAAATTTCCGATTAAAAACGTTGATTTTTTTACAAAATTTCATTCAAAAAATAACAAATAAAAAAAATCTAAAATTTCTGTTAAAAATTTTTATGGATAAAATTCTTTACAAGCAGCATTTTGTCATCGTTTTAAATGAACAAATCTTCAACCTGCACATACTCAAAGCTGCCCTTTTACTCATACTCTTTCTCTCGCTTTATGTTCCACATTTAAGTGGGCTTCTTTTGTTGTGCACATCCATATTTTTTGTGTGCTTACTCGAAGGCACTGAAGAGTAAAAAAGGCGAACAATGAATTTCTCTCTTTCAATATACATATTCATTCTTTTCCTTTTTTAACATTGACTTTTTGATTTTTTCCAACTTGCTCCTTTTTTTCTTTTACAAATTTAAAGGATACAAATTACACGGACCATCGATTAAGCATTGTAATGGAACAGGACATTGGGACGATTATGGGAATCCAATTTGTATGCGTGAGTATCATGAAAACGTTTATTGCGTACATTATTTTTATCTCAGTTGAAATCTCTAATATCATTTTGAGTCAATTTTATTTTCTACCTCACTATGAATTAAGTGAGGGTTGTTTGAGGTAAAGAAAGGGAAGGAAGCTATATAAGCTTCATGTGATAAAACCTGTGTGAATTTGAGCATATAATATAAAAGTAAAGCTCTTATAATAGAAAATAAAGAGACAATTCTGTAGACAAACTTAAGCAGATTTTTAAATTTTTATCACTAAATTTAAGAATTTTTTTCATTTTTAAAATAACGATTTTTAAAAAATTAAAGTTTTTCGACCGTATATTTGTTTTTAATTGACATTATTTTCTCGGTATTCTTATTATATTTACACAAAATAATATCAATTTTAAATTTCAATTATCAACGGTTTTTTAATTCAAAATTTTAAAATCGATAAGTTAAAAAATAAAAAAATAATTGTAAAAACTACTTCATCACATTCAATCCACCCAAAAGTACTTTGTCTCTATCTCACTCTGTCTACATTTTCTACCATGTCTCATGTGAAATCATTGTCACTAGTATTAATGTCTCTGTGCAATGAACGCTTTTCATGCACATAAATTGCTAGAATAACATATTTCTACGACAAACAGCAAATGTATGTACTTTTTAATACGAAAAACTTTTACCATCTCCCATAGCTCTGTCATGTCCGCGTCTCTCGAAACCCGAATATGGAACAATTTTGCCAGCAAATTGCATGTATGGTGAAACATTCTCAGGCGAACGTTGTTTCTTGCATTGTCCGAGTGGTTATAAAGCGTTAGGCAAACGTGTAGCCATTTGCAATAATAATCTCGAGTGGCAACCAAAAGCAGAACTTCAATGTATTCCCGTTCGATCACCAAATGTTCAATTGTCATCATCACATGTTCACAAGCAGCAACAACAAAAACAGCAGCAACAAAAATTACAAATTTCTCACCATTCACGTCCTACAATAAAGTGTCCAGAAGATATGACAATTATCAAGCCTAGAAACCACGAAACAGTTTTAGTTCGTATCGAAAAGCCTGAAACAAATGTTGACTGGGAAAGTAATGTCGATTCTCAACCAGTATGGGCAAAAAGCTTGGAAGCAACGCTATCAACTGGTGCACATGAAATCACATATCGTGCCCGCAGTTCATATAACAACATGTTCGACATTTGTCGCGTCATTATCAACGTCATAGGTAGGAAAATTTGTGTGATTTTATATTCTATAGAAATAGAGACAAGTTTGCTAATCATAATATAGATCCCATACCGCCTACTATTACATATTGTCCTGAGCCATTTGTCGTAAATTTAAATGCACATGAAACCGAGCGATCTATTCACTGGAAAGAACCAATGTTTGAGAGCAAGCAACCAATAAAACATATTTTTAAATCGAAAGTACCAGGACATTCATTTGGCGTTGGCAATCATGTAGTCACGTATCTTGCAACCACACAGGAAGGATTATCTGCAAAATGTACTTTTAGAATTTCTGTTAAAGGTAAAAATTTGCTTTAAAGTTTTCTTACTTTTTTGAAAACAATTTATTAATTTTAACTTTTAACGATTTTTTTAAAAATTTTAAATTCATTTTTTCACATTTCTTATCATTTACAAAGGACATCCAGCAGAAACTGTTGCCATTCATCATCCTCAAAGACCAAGCCACAGGACATCGTTAGAGACAAACTTGATTTCAGAAAATTATGAAAAACCAATTCATGTTTTAAAACAACAGCAACATCATCACTTGAAAGATCATGAGTCTTATCTGATATGTCCCGGTAGGCAACCAATTAAAATTGGCTCAACCAATCAACCCGTGAGTATTCACATTTATTTCAATAATTTTGTTCAACGTACACTGCCGAATCATGCTGAAAATGACAACAGTGATGATATCTATTTGCGCATTGTGGAGAAAGAGATTCATGACAATAACAATAATCATTATGATAATAACAATAGTATAAATAATAATCATCGCATTAATGCTTCTCATAATAACAATTTAAGAGCCCAAAAGGCCAATGACAATAATCAAAATGCCACTCGACAAAATAATTTAATTAAAAGTAACAAGAATCGTGTGATTGAGAAGGAAAATGAGGATAATGTTAAGCATTTTATTAATATTTATCATTGGATTGTGCACTCGAATGCTGAAAATGTTTCGAGTAAAAAAACAAAAAATAAAAATTGAGTATGAAAAAAAGCAGCAGTAGTAGCGAGATAAAATTGTTGAGTAAAAAAATCCTAAAGTAGACTGAGTGAATAAACAATGATAGAGCTCTCAGGAGAGAATATGAGAGTGAGGGTAGATTGGAATAACATTGGTAGAATGTTTAACATGCGAGAGATAGAGAAAATATGTACTTGAATAAATAAATATATTGTTCTGAAATAAAATAGAGACAAGAACAATACATCACAATGTAGTGATAGGAAATTATTTATCTACAAACTTTTTTTGTGTGCTTGATGTTTAGGGTTGATTAGACAAAATGAAGTTTTATTCAATTGTGTTAGAATTTTTAAAGCTTAAAAATAACGGTCATTACAAATCAAACTTTATAAAATTTGAAAAATCCGTTGAAAATATTTTTATATTTTAAAAAAATAAGTTAAAAATTTATGAAACAGAATAAAACAAATATCCATTAGTGAATTTAAATCAATCTTTTAAATCTTTATTCATGCAAATATTACCCAATAGCATAAGCTTCTTAAAACATGTACAATATATGAAAAATTAAGAACCTCAAAATAAACTGACAAAATCGAACAGACATTTTAAGCAGTAGATTTCAATTCCCAAACGTACATTTTTTTGTAACTTTCACAATGTATGCATACAATGAACAAATATACTGAATAATATCAGAAGTAAGAAAGACATAGACAATGTTTTTCCTACAATATGTGTTTAGAATTTACAAATAGGAAAAGTTGTATATTTGTGTATAAGGCAACAGTCGAAAATTCTCATGTCAATTATAAATTGCAAGATAGAAAATGCTGCAGAAACGTTTTATTGCTGTTTTGTGTCTGAAGAGTGATGATATAAAACGTGTTTATGCTTTGTTCTTGCTACTATCAATTGAAATGATATTCACATTGTGATACATAGAAAACGATTTCGATTATACAAAAAAAAGAATTTTGTTTATTGTTAAGAAACAGATTGTCAATTTTTCATTTTTTTATGACAGCAATTTTTTATGAAAATGAACGAAATATCTTTAACCTTTATATTTTTTAAAACTTATTTTTTACAAGAAAATTTAAATTTCTTTTGACTGTTATTTTTAAAAATTAAAAATGCGTTCAAGTCACAAATTTTATCTAAAATTTCCTGAAATATTTTCTGATAACAATTGAAAAAGAGATTGAAAATACGAAATTCTCTTGTTAAACACACATTTTTTCTCTGCCTTTAAAAATTTAACTATTACCACTGCTGTTTTTAAAACAAAAATACTCAAATATACGCATAAACTCTTAGCACATTTATAGTGAAATATGGTAAAAAATCTCATCCTAATTAAATTCAGTGAAGATAGATGATGCTCATGATTGAGTTGTGTAATTCGTAACACCTGAGGCTGTTTTGAAGTTTTGTGGAGCAATATTAAATGGATATACAGCCTCATGCTTACACACTGTTTAAAATATTATAGTGAGTACCTTCAAATATTAAAATAGGTAGAAAATAACTTCATTAGGAAATTGAGTTGAAATTTTTAATTGGCTGAATTTTTGATGAAGAAATTATAGGTATTATTTTGAAAATTATTTAACTCATTGAATTTTATTTTAATACTCAATTTATTCTTATGAACTTAACAAAAAACTAGAGCAGGAAAATTATAAGACAGATGTTTTTTATTTCAGAAAATTAAAAATTCAAAAAATATGAATACCTTTTTTTAAAAAAATCTAAAGTTCAAAATTTTTTGAACAAATTTTTCAATATTTTGAATTTTAATTCAAAAGATATTCTAAAGTTTTTAATGAGTTTTCATAAAAAAATAATTCTTACTAGAGTATTTTTTATCTTAATTCAATTTACATAAATATGAAAAATTTATATTAATGATGTCTAATAACTGTGATTTAGTATTTAATTAAATTAATAATTTATTCTCATTAATAAAACAAATTTCCATCCATCAAAACATCGCTCAATGAAATGAGTTTGTGTTTTAATTAATAATCTTATTCACACAAAATGGAAGAAGGAAGTGATCCTTAACATAATGAGATAAGGAAGAACTCATAATCATTTAATAAAAGGCAAGTATGTAGATAAATTTCATAAACACTCATATCATTTTTGAGAACTTTCTACAAATAAATCTTCACAAAAGAAGAAGACTTGAAATAAAAAAATTCATAATAAAAATTGTCTAACTCAAGCAAAATTTCATAAATAATTTATTAATAAACCGGATTTCATCATTGTCCCATAGGAAGTGACCAATTTAGTCTAACAAGTTTATCATTTTGTATTTGACTAATTGTGTATGAAGCACAAACATTTTCAAATTCATTTATAAATTTTTAATCATTCAAAAGGCATTAAATTTGATTTTGAAAATGAAAATTTTTCCTATAATAAACAAGATAGAAAACATGTCATTAATTGAACTGAACACACAGATAGAAATAAAAATTAATATTTCATATTTCAATTTTTGTTGTCTGTTCATTTCAAATTTATGAGCATCATCGTTGGAACCTGAGAATACAAATTGAATTTTTCTCTTCTTCTTGCTGTTTGAAACAATTAAAATTAAATTTTTTCTTCTTTTGTCTGAAAGCGAAACAAAGTAGCAAAGATAGAAGCTGTTGTGAATGAAAAAAGTTTTCCACGATAATTTTTATTGTTTTTAAAAATAAAATGAGCTATTAAGATACAGAAAGGAAGAAATTACTTTTATAGATTAAAAATTTATATGTTTTTAAATTGCTAAAAATCTTTTAACATTTAAATATTTCTTGACAGTTAAAATTTTAAAAATATTTAGACCGTTAAAAAAGTGATTTTAAAAAATTCATTTTCATTTAAGTTAATTAAAACTAATTGAATAGCAAGAGAAAATAAATTCTTAAAAGAACTTTCAATTAATGCCAACTTCTTGAACATTTTTTTTTTTCATTTTAATTTTCCTCTCTTTTGCTCGCTTAAAAGAAATTTATTCAACAATGAGAATAAAAGCATTTTCCCTGTCATTCAAAAAAGGAAACAAGAAACTTTTTTATTCCATTTTTCACTTTTGCTTCTTTTTCTTTTCCATTATAATTAGTGGCATTTGCCTCGTGGCTGTGTAATCAAAAATGTCAAGGTACATCGTAACAGAGTCCATAGTAATCAACATCATCAGCAGCAGTTGCCAAGAAGACAACATCATCCCCCACAGGCGATACACAGCCATCATCAACAACAACAGCAGCAGCAACAACATCACATTCGTCATGAACATGCGACAGGTAGACAATTAAATGAAGAGCAAAGAAATCAACTCAAACGTGAGTTCATTATGCGACAATAAAGGCATTTTAATTGAAAATTTTCTCAATTAAATTTACAGACAACAACAAATTGCGATTTTATTCATCTTGGGACGCACAAAAGCAGCATGAACAAAAACTGCGTCAGATGTCTCATCACCATCAACAGCAGCAACAACAACAATATCATAACATTCATCATCATAATCAGCAGCAATCTTATCATACTTATGCACCAGCTGCTCACTGGGATTAGCCACATTCACTGTGCAAGTCGTGAACAAGATAAAAAACGCTTAAATTACCGTAACTAATGCGATTTAAAAAACGTAATAAAAAACTGAGAGAATTAACAAGAACTTGTAACTTTATACCTCAAAAGAAATGATAATTGAAAATAAAAATTAAAAGAAACTTGAGAACTCAAAAAATGTTTGGGGCGATTTTTATTTCAATTTGATTCAGTAGGAAAAGAAAATAATGAATGGATAAAAAATGTTAAGTATAACTTTCATCTAATTAAATGGAAAAAGCTCTTGGAACCCACTCTTGATGGTGATTTGACTTTTGTTTTTAGAGTGGTTGATTAAAGAAGGAAAGATTTTTTTATTTGGAAATTAATTTAAATTTACGAGATTTTTATTTTCAATTAATCATAAAATAACGAACATTTTTTATTTAAACTTTGAACTTGATCTTAATTTTATTGTTCTTGAAAATTAAAAATTAAACAAAAACAATCAACGCTGAATTCCATCACATTATGAATTACCGTCTTCCCTCGAATACAAGAGCCGGCTCTTTAATTCGAGGGAAGACGGTAGCAATAAATTTTAAAATTTCAATATATTGATACTTCAAACCTAAATAAATTTTTTTTGAGAGTTATTGGAAATTCTTCCATATTTCAATATGAATATTTAAAAAACAAACATAATCGAAAAAACGCAGAAAATCAAAGTCAATTTAAATTTACTCAACTTCTTCATATCGAAATCAATAAAAATTTATTTAATGTTTTTTTCTATCTCTATCTTTTTGTTTCATATCATTACAGTCCTTTGCAAATAGCCTCACTGCCATATTTATATTTGCTTTCATCATTCAATCTCCGGTATAGGTTTATTTTGAATTAATTTCAGGCACATATTGGTTGTTTTATTTGCAAACAATTTTTTTCTCTCATTCATGTATGCGCGCACATTGCGGAAGAATATTTTAATATTTTTCAATGTAAATATTCACATCATGTTCAAAATTTATGAATTTTTCAACATATAAATTCAATTGAACTTTTTTCACTCATTTCGCTAAATGTATTTGCATGCATGAATTCATCACTTTAATATTTTTAATGCAATACAAGAAGCAAACTTTTTTTTTATGGTCCACTATGGAACAAACAATAAAAAATTGGAATTCAGTCTCTTCATAAAATATTCTTAATGCCATCGATGCGTATAAAATAAAATTGTCGGATGATGTCCCTTAAGCTGAGAGCGAGAACCTATAATCCACCGCCCAAGTAATCTTTCATCGCCTTTCTCGTTCACTTTGCATGTCGTTTGGATTTTTGCTATAGCATTAAAAGAGAGTGTAAAGGCATTAAAATTTGTTGCCATAAAAATTTAATGTGAACTGATTCAGTATACGCACTAAGTTAAGAAAATTTATGAGATCTCAGTAGGCATGGAACTTTTTTGGCCTTTTCTCAATAAACAGTAAACATAAATTTTCATAAAATTACAAACAACAACAAAATTATTTGTATACCCAAAAAAAAGGAAACAGCAATAGGAAATGACGAAGAAAGTTTCAAAATTATCAGCAGAAGAATCAGCAGTAACGTATGACCATCACGGATATAAGCTCGATGATCCTTCACTTAAAAGATTTTCGCGTTATTTCAACAGTTCAACAATTCCTGAACGAGCAAATGTTGCGAAACTTACAATTGGCAGTCTCTTTGGTGCTTAGGTTTACATGAAACTCAAGAAAATTCTCGCAACGAGTGAGAATAATAATGAATAAAATCCATTAGAAAAGCGAAGAAAATCTTCAACTTTACAAGACCTTTCAAGAAGATTTACATAAACCTGCAACTTACTGCTCTTCGCTTTGCTTCATCTCATCATCTTCATGTCTCAAATAAAAAAAAGAAGAAATTTTTAATCTTTTAATGTATTTTCACTCTCAGCATTCCATTTCAATGAATGAAATTCCCAACTACTACCTACCAAGAAAATATACATTAAAAGGTGGAAAAAGGCGCTTATGCTAGTTGCAATTTGAAGATTTTCATGTTTTGCATAATATAAATTTAACGTGAAATGCAATGAAGTTTTATTTGTTGTTTATTCGTTTTGAAGATTTTTCTTCTATTATTGTACAAAAGAAGAAAAGTTTCAATTGAGTTTAAAATGCAAATTTGTTGATTGAAATTATTATTGTTTGAAGGAAATGGAATTAAATTGTACTTTTTGCTCAAAGGCTATTTTCGTTGTAAGAAAAGCTCTTTTGTTAATAGAACAGCAACAGAAAAACTCCCTTTTCTACTTTCAAATCAGCACTTCTCTAAAAAGAATCTTAATGGATGAACAGTCGCCTTTTTCTTTCTTATTACATAAAAAACTTTTCAAAAGGATTTAATAAAGTATTTTATTTTATTACACATTTTCATTTCACCCTTTCATTATCCTTCTTAGAATTGCTTTCATTGTTTTCATTCAACACATTCTTAGAATTACCCAAACTTTTTCTTTTTGTTGTATGTTTTTATTTTTCAGTTTCCTTTTTGTGTCTTATTTCTAAGAAATATTTTTAATATTTGAAGATGAAGATTGAAAGCTTTTTTGCTAATTTTTTAGTAGAAAATCAATAAAGAAAGGTAATGTTTTCATTTAACTTTCTGTTTTTAAATGAAAAATTGTGTAAACTTAAAATTATTGAAAATGAATTTTAGTTTTTACAATGGAAAAAAACTGCAGAATTGCAAAATTTACTGAATTTTTTAGAAAAATGCAGACTTTTTCAATTTTTTAAACTTTTGCCTTTTTTTCAAACAAAAAACTTGAAGTGCAACTGACTTTAAAATTTAAATTTATTTTTCCGTTATTTCAATATCGATTAAAAATTCAATCTTAAATTTTTTCTCTTCATTTCCTTCTTTAATCATAAAAGTTCATTTAGAGAATAAATAACTTTTCATCATTTCATTATACACACTTATCTTAAGCACACTTCATGTTATAAAATACTTTTTCCATCAAAATCATTCTCTTTTCTTTCTACCCTTTTACAGTTTAAAGTAAAATTACATATAATAAAAATGTAATTATATTCCAGAAAAGCGAGTTGTGAGACGATGAAAGAAGGTTCAAGTACTATAATGGAATGTATGTGTATTAAAAAATATGAAAGGTAAGCTCAAATATGTGCACAAAAAGGGTTCAAACTTTCTCTCTTGATTTGAATGAAAACTCATAAAAAAATCTCGCATGAGTGTGCATTTATGAGTGCCAAAAAACATTTACTTTCTTTTTATTGCTATTTTATATTGAAGTTTCATTCACAAGCGAGATTTAAGTCACAACTTTAAAAATTGAATGCACAAAAAATCAGAATAAACAGTAGCAACTTCGACCTCAATTTGTAAACTTTTCAACCTTTCTTTTATTTAATTCCATTTGATAAAATGAAAGACTTTTTTTACAAATGATGTTTGACATTTCAGGTTAACAATTCTCCCTTATCTTAACTTTTTTCTTCTCTTTTTAACAATTGAATAAATCAAGACTTTTCTGATTTTATCATTGTATTTCACACCAAATGCCACAATTTGAAAATTTCCAATCTACCATTATAAAAGTTTATTTGAAAAATTGCATTTGAAACATTTTTAAGAGATAAATTTTTATTTGCAATCCTTTAGAGATTGGTCTGTGTTAAACCGACAGGTTACCATTTTTATTTTGTTTGTTAAAAAAGTTTTTCAAGGTTATTTTTAGTTAAAGTACTTAAACATGACAATTTTAACTGTTTTTAAAAAAAATATTTGGAATATCAACCAGATTTTATCAAAATGAGGTCAAAAGTCAGTCATTTTAAAAAGAGTTTAATTTCAACTCTATCCTTATGCTTGTCATGAAAATTCATAAACTTAAATAACCATAAAAGACAAACTTTCCAATAAGCATATCCAAAAAGTCAAGCGCAAAAAATAAGAAGAAGGAAAATTTTATTATTTATGAAGCAACATTCACACAAAAAATTGTGTTTATATCATCAGAAAACCAAGCAGCAACAAGAAAAGCTTTCATCCAATTTCTTTTATAATATTTTTGTTCTTCTTATGCTGCTACACTCGTGTAAGAAAGGCGGCAAGCGAGCGAATGAGAAAAAAAATTTGCTTTTTTGTTCAAACAAACATAAAGAAATGAAACAAATTTCTCCTTCTATACTAACACAAAGCACACACACACAAATTCTGAGAGAAAGTCAATTATGAATTTTAGTCACGACTTTGCCTACTCAATCAGAGTATTTCTGTATCAGTGATAATATATCTTGCACAAGAACGACTCAAAATGAAAAGGAGCCAGAAAAGGAGAATGAGAGAGAGATATTTCTCGAGTCATGTGCCATCCTTCATGTATATAAATTTTTGTCTACAAGTGTGTCATAGATATGTATTGTATTACTATGGTATGTCATGAAAGCAATTTAATATTTCATGGTCATGTTATGACAGAGCTGCTCTAGCAAAAAGGATAGAGAAAAGAAAAGGTTGACTATAAACAGCAACACGATTCGGGGAAAAAATTATATGATTCAGAAATCAGAATGGGAAATATCTTTGATTTTAGCGCATTTCAGTATTGAATAAAAAATTTTAAAAGTAACGATTTTTCCAAATTTAAATTTTTTATGCTAAAAACTATATTTTTGTCATTTAATTTTAAACCCTTAAATTTAGGAATAAAACAAAGCATCGTACTTGAATGTGAGTCAAAATATAAGAAAAATCAATCAACCAATAAGCTCAACAATTTTCTTTTTTAAAAAATTAATCCAATAAACTTAACAATCTTCCTTTTCGAAAAAAAAAACAAAACATTAAAAAAATCAGTCAAAATGGAACATTTTTCAATCTAAAAATCACGCTAAAAGTACGTACACATAAATGTATGATGATGAAATTAATTCGGTATGGAGCCAATGCATGATGATGATGATATCGTGAAGTGATGTGTAGAGGAAAGATCAATAAATGAATGAGCATAAAATAAATATTTTTCCGCAATCAACTTGACATGGTATATGATATGCCTCTCTTTTTCTCATCTTCATCTTGCTGTGCTTGCTTGCTCACTTGCTGTTACTTATTAAGTGATGCATTTCATTGATAAAGCAAACCAAGCGAGAAAAAAATTCTTCTTCGCAGCACACGCTTTCTCTTAGTCTTCCATTGCTCTTGAAAATAAGAATTTATATGTTTTCAGATAAGATTCTTCTTCTGCTATTGCTGTTCATGCCTTCACTTGCTCCTCATCGCACTTCAATTTCATTTCATTCGCCTCTATATATATGCTTGCTTGCTTGCCTGCTGTTGTTGATGTTGATGATGTCTTGGTGTTGTGGGAAATAAAGAAGTCCATTTAGGAATGATGATAAACCAATGAAGCTGTATCTTTATGTCCCGTGCATATTTCTTTATTATCAACAGACATTTTCTTTTTCCCCTTTCTTCTACATTATAATCTTTTCTCTCTTTCTTGCTTTGATTTGACTCTTTATTTAACTGAATAAGAAAAAATGTTCTTTCTCTTGTTATATGTTCCTATTGTTGCTTTAAGCTCCTTTTATTGAGTTTTGTTATATTTTCTTTAGAAAGATTAGACTCTTTAAAAAAAAATAACGACTAATTTAATTTTTAAAATAACGTTACTTTTATGATATCATAAAATAATAAGAATTCTCAATAAAAGCAAGAAAGTATAAAATTTCAATCTATACCTTTTTCTTCTACCAACGCTTTTGAAAAAATGTCAAAACCCTTAAAAAAATTCAAATTTCAACAACCTACTCAAGTTTCGTATCCTAAAAATTTCTCTATTTTCATATTACTCGCTTTATTTTCTCGCCATAATATAAAAAGGAAAAAAGCGATTTTACTGCCATCAGATATATCAGATTGCAATAGTTCCAACCGTGTGCCAAAGATTTATTCTTTATTGCGATATTTCTCTTTCATTCTACACCTACACACACATATAATCATACACATGCAATAAATATCGCTTCATAACACATGTTCTTTATTGTTGTGCTGTTTTTTTCAACGATAGTTTGCTCTTTCATATTATACAAAAATATACACGAAAAATTATTGCGGTAAACTAAGCATTTTTGTGTGCATTATACAGAATTAAAATTAAAATTGGTAAATTTATGGAAAATTGTTAAATCATAATGTTCATTTCTATGGAAATTATAATATGAAGAAATGGTGCTGCTTTAGTGCACTTTACTGTTGGCATTAAATGAATATTTTATTATAATCATTGTTTGTGGTTCAAATTTCTTCTTCCGTGCTTGTTTCCTCTTTCTCTATCTAACCGTAAAATTATCTTATGAACATTGAAGTAAATGTGGACGACATCGAAGAGGAAACAGAGAGCAAAAAATATCGCATAAGAAGAAAAGTTATTTGATGTATCGCATTAAATTTTAATTTTCATGGCGAGGTACAAAAGAGAAAATTTATAGCACAAAAAAATTGTGAGTTAAGGGCAAGGATCCATTTTTAGAAAGTTTGCATTTTAGCTCAGTAAGAAATTTATTGTACAGATCTTTTTTAAGAATACAACAAAATTCAAGTAAAAATATCGATTTTTAAAATTTTAAACAATTTTGATGAAATTTTAGGTTTGTTTACATTTTCAAAATTTTAATTATTCCTTTTGTTCTTAAATTCTAATCATTTTAAGAGTTTAATAACTAAGCAAAGTGCTTAGATTTCACTAAACATATAATAATAAATGAATCTAGAAAACTCTAATGTACTTAATTATAACAAATTTATTTTTGAACCATAACAAAATGAATCAACAAATTCTTTTCTACAGTGTAAAAGCATGAAAGGAAAGCATAAATTTGTAAATATTACAAAAGAAAATTGAAAGCCCAACTCCATTACTCTTTCTTAAAATGTCTACACAATAAATTTTTTAAGAATCTCCATTTTAACACCATCTCTTTCCTTTTTCTTGAAGATTATTTTTTCTTTATTTCACACTCTTACTAAAAAATTCTTTTCATGAATATTTCAACTAAAATTAAAAGGAAAATATTCAAATTTTTCACAAGCAATTTACCTTCACTATATCCGCTTATTTACCTCTCTGTTTTTCATTCTTAACTGTGTGTATCGTGATGGACATGACAGTTGAGCTTTCATTATGAAAATAAGATTAGAGATGCTGGCCATAAGGTTCGAAAAAGCAACAACAGTAGAAAAAGAAATTCAAATTTGGATCTGTAGATTCTGCTTTTGAAATGCAATATCACTCAAAGCTTTTTCGATAACAATGCTGCTGAACCTCTCAAAAATACATAGTGTTCTTGATACTCAAATAACATTGATCTGAATGGATTTTCAATTGATGAGTGCTCTTGCATTTTTTCATCTCAAATGAAGCTTTTATTTGAGGATTTTTTCAATATTCTCATAGAAATTTTTTTTATTCCTGTTAACTCTTTAATGTAAGCAAAAACTTGGAAAAGAAAATAAACATCTGATATTTTTAAAATAAAATTTTTCCTTCTCATATTTTTCAATATGTATCAGCTTTCATGTTTTTATAACTAAGCCAAAATAAGCAATCCTCTGAAAAGAGAGAAAAATATTCGATGTTTTTTACCATGTTTATTATCTTTCTCGTTCTTCTATAACAAAAAACTTTTTAAAGGCCTGAATAAGCAAAAATTTTGATTCAATTTTTCCCAACTTGTAAATTTTAAAGCATTTTTATCATCATTGTTATAAAACAAGGCATCAATTTCACACCAAATTAGTATGAATAAAAAATAAAGTCAATTTCCATCAAAAAAGAGAAAAATCCGTTCATAAAAAATTCATTCAAACATTTGACTTCCATTTCAATTTTGTGACATCTTCAACGCAATACATTTCTCATCCATTGCTAAAACTACCTAAATTTACTCCAATTTTATTTGCCTGTCTATGTCTTTCGCACATTGAGAGCTCTTCTAAATTATTCAAGAAAAAATTTTCCATCTCTTTCCCTCTTGAAAAGTTCTAAAATTACTCACAGCAAACACTTGTTATATGAACAATAAATGAGGCTATCGTGTCGATTAAAAATTCAAGATTCCATCTTCTCTGTTTTGTAATATAATAATGAAGAAGATGAAGAGATGATAAGAAGAGTATTTTTAATAAAGCATCTTCTGCCGCTTTCTCTGTTATAAGAAACTCAAAAGTTTCATTCGTGCTTCTCATATCACACCATTGAGAAAAGTGTCATAAAAGATAAGCAAGAAAAAGAAACAAGGTGAAATAATTTTTTTATCAATTTTAGAAATTCAAACTTTGTAAGAAAAAGCTGAAAGTTTGTTTAAAAAAATATTTATCTAATATAGAATCTCTATTGATATCTGAATATGGTCAGTTTGCTATAGAAATTTAATGAAAAAGAAAATAACTTTGAAATAAAAACAATAGAAATTTTTAAAAATTTATAAACCGTTAAATAAGTAATTTAACCTTGAAGATAAAGATAAAAATCTCATTTTCACACACCAAAAATTTTCAGACACTCGAGACAAGTTTGTGTTATGGTTAAGTAAACAAAAATATATCTATATAAGCTTTCACATTAACCTGCTACTTAAATGGGCGATGAGAGTGTGGAAAGTAAAGTTATCAATGAAAATTTGTTTGTTCAAAGTTACGCAAGAGAAGATTTTATCTAATTTTCTTTTTCTTATTCTCTGTGTCCGCCTTCACAATTTTCTTTAGAAAACATAAGAGTGAGGCAACTTTTAAAGACTCTTTGTGTGCGTAGAAATGAGCAAATGATGATGGTACAATGGAAACAATAATAANGACCCAAAACGAAAAACGTTGGGCGCATATTACATTACATTTGAAATTTATAATATGCTCGATATATGTACTTGTATTATGATTTTCATACATTATTTTATAGGAAATCTATTTGGATTGAGAAGTAAATTAGAAAATATATCGCTATATTTTATTTATTGTATAGGATTAACAGGGTAAAGGAGCATGCAAAAGAACCGTGTTAGAATAAAATATAGAACAAGTTTGTAAGAGATAAAGGCATAACTTTGTGTTAGATTATATGCAAAAGATGTGTTAGTAAATTAACCTCAAGTGTATGTCGTGATCTATATATTCGATATTGCGAAATCATAAAATTATATTCTTGCCAAGGTGCTGAGTACAATCTATGACGAATACAGAAAATTATCATAGACAGTTCGATAGTACAATTGCACAATTTAATGATTAGTGATTTCACACTCAAATACAAATTCACAAGGCGATATGCTATAATTTGTTATATAATTCTATTTGTGTACATATATATCAAGCAAATTATAAATTTCAAATGTAATGTAATATGCGCCCAACGTTTTTCGTTTTGGTTCCATCATAATAGTCATAGAATCTGTCACTCTGCACCATTTGCTTGTCAATTCACAAGAAAACTCTGAGAGGGGCCTGAAAAAATTATTTTATTCTTTTTAGTTGGCAAGAAAAACGTTGGTTTTTAAAAGTTTTTTTAATTGTATCATTATTTTCTTCTTTTTAGTTTTGTATGTACAATTTGATTTCTATCCATCTGAAAAGTCTGATGAATTAAATCATTTTTTAGATTATTCCATTTTGTTTGTATCTCGATATAGATCAGTAAGCGTAATCGAATAGTGACTCGTACGAGCTTCGCTCGCACTTGGTGTAGATCAGTGACTCGTACGAGCTTCGCTCGCACTTGGTATAAACCAGTTTAGTATTGCATTTGTGACTTAAACAAGTTTTCATGGTTTATTGTAAATAAAGACGACTTATTTGGAATGAAATATAAGTGCTTAATATTTTTTTTTATTAAAATATAAATTGAAATGACATTTTATTAGAATTTTTATACATTTTGTTATTATACCATTCCTTCTTGGTTTCCAAATTTCTATGGAGTTCCAAACCTAACCACGAAGCGGCGAGGGTTGTTTAAAGTATTCTACACCTGGCATATGATTTGTACAATTATTTCGGACACGTTGAAGTCTAGCTTTGTGTTCTTCAGGAGATCAGTCAATTAAGCTTCAGTTGCATATTCGCGTTGGTAGAGATTAAAAGTTCATTCATTCGAGCTAAAGACTTAAGTTCTTATCTTTAGCAAGGTGAGAAGTTTGTTCGTTTTCATTTCGGTTTTGAGCAGCTGTCGCCTTACGCTCGCGATCCTTTAGTTGGATTGCAAGTTTTTCTTCTTCAGATTTTTCTTGTTTGTGCTTAGTCAGACGAACGGACTTACCTTATCCTCGTTTTTGCAGTTTAGTTTGGCGGACTTGTCGTTCCTTCTCCAGTTGTCGCTTTTGTTGAGTTGATTTCAGACATGATAAAATTTTTTGTAATCAAGATAGAGAGAATATATAATATATATTGCCAACCTACCTTTCACTTCTTGAAATCAAATCTTTATCACTGTATTTACTTTTAATTATTTCACAATTTATTCCACTTTATAATTTTCACAATTCTTTTAATTATCTTTTTCACCACTATTAATCATTTTTTCATTTAGTGAAGAATTATTTTCCACTTCTTTATTTTATTCTTCCACCTAAAATAGTTTTGTAGCAAACTATTTATAATTATCAGAACTTTTAAAATAATTTTCACTTTATAATAATTTTTCGCAAAATTCACTTAAACTGATTGTTTACATTTGTTCAGCGCAGCATTACCGAAATTAGTTTTAAATTGTCATCAGACGTTAATTTCAATCTGTTAATCGGTATTTTTCGATTTCAAATTTTTGTTGCGCAACACTTCATTTTTGTCACATGCGACATATCAAGGAAAAGCGACTGTAGCGCCACTAACGACGAAAATTGGAACTAAGTCGCCATTTGAAATTTTATTTTTTAAATATTCATTAAAATACAGCTCGAATCATGATGAAATGTATATAAGAATGCATTGTCATCGGGTTCTGAGCTGTATGTAAAATTTCAGAACTCCAGCTAGTCGAGAAGTGGGTGAAATTTGAGCTAGAAAATTCCGCGGACAGACAAACAGACAAACAGACAAACAGACAAGAAAGTAAGTTAAGAAAAACGTTGGAAAAACAGAGCCCCATAGAGCATAAAGATAAATCCAAGAGCAATAAAAATAAAAAAGCTAAGACGATGGCAGCAGCCGAAAAAAAAATTAGTGAAACTCCTTAATGTGAATACAACGATGATAATAAAATAACAGAGCACACGCAAGCACACACACAAAAAATTTTGTTTTCTCATATAAACATTAAAACAGACGACAGACATGAAAAATTTATATTTCTTTCGTCCATATGAACTCCTCATTTGTTCGCATGATGATGATTGCTATTTTATTATTTTCATGATCACTATCTAATAAAACAAATTGGGCATGGAACTTTTAGCTAATAAAGCGGAGAGAAGCAAACATTAAAGTTGAGATTATTGCGCATAATAAAGATCAACTTTTCATCTCACAAATTGAACTTTATTATTTCTCTAATGCTGATGATGCTCTGAGTTTTACTTGTTTGCTTCTCTGTAAAAGTTTTTAACCAAAACAAAGCTAGACAGAATTCTATCGAAATTAATAATTTTATTAAAAACTTTTCTTGATTTTTTAATCAATGAATTTAATGAGAATCAAAGATTTATTGAAAAAACTTGAAAATTCAATTAATGTCTTGTAGTTTAAAGTTTTTTAATAAAATTACTTTATGATAATTATAAAAGTTTTTTGCCAAGATTTGGATGAAAATTCAATTTAAGAAGTTTTTGTTTTGATTTCTTTGTTTACAATAGAAAAATTCATAAAATTTGTAATCATGTCAGTCAAATAATGAAGCCAATACGATGAATCAAAAGTTCCACGCTTTATTTTCTTTCTTCTGACTAGAATAAGTTAGACTGTCAAGTTAGTTTCTGTTAAAATCATTTTAGTTTAGTTCAAAAAATCCTTGAAAACCAACTTAAAATTCAACTTTATTTTATGAAAATTCATTTACATTTTAACTACTAAAGAAACATTGTTCTGATGACGAATCATTTTGCGAATTCTTAAATAGAATCAAAGATAAATTTCATTAAAATTCCATTCTCGAACTTTTAACTAATTAAACCTCAGCAAATTATTCCTTGAATGTGATCTCTGAATATATGACATTCCATGTGGTGATGAAAGATTTCCCATTCTGCTTTCTCAATTTCTCTTAATGAATACGACCTACTTAGTTTTTTTTAAACTTCCCTTGCTCCATTCTTTCCATTACTTATGTACCTCAATTATTCGTCCCACGTGACGCAATTCAGTTCGAAAATCTCTGCACGAATAAATTTGCCTCACTTGTGTGTTCCTAACTTTGCTTTCTTATTGCGACAAAAAAGAGAAAGAAAAGTTTTGCTTGTGCAAGTGTCACGTAAATTGGGAAGAAAAGTAAAGTTGAAACTCTCTTTCACATGCTACTTGCCTTTCTTTTCTATTTCCTATTGCTGCTAATATAGAGTAATGTAATGTCTCGTCTAGTGGAAAGAAAAGAAGGCAGAAGGCGAAATTATGTTTACTTTAAGCAAACTTTTTCTAATGACATCATTAATTTTCATTAAGATGGCTTGTAAATAATTGTTTGCCTTTTGTCGCCATTTCCACTCCCGCAAATGCAATATGAATAAAATCTATCGTAGGTGAAGTGAGTTCTTACATTGCGTCTTCAAGATATGAAAAGCCATTAATCACTCTGAGGTGAAAAGACATATGGCAGCTAGCAACAACAAAATTAAATCTTTTCTTTGCGCGTGTATACAGAGGTAGCTGAAAATGAATTAGAATTTATAAACAACTGTCAAAGACACCATTCAAGTCTTTTTTCATACCTTATTAAACTTTATTTTCTTTTCTTTTACCATAAATTATTGTTTTATTTTTCTCTTTTTTCCAAAAGTTCTTTTTACAGCGTTTACAGCATTTTTTTTATATATTTTTTGCATCATAATTCACGAGCATGGAAAAGGAAAGTCACCAAAAAAAGTTTTCTTCTTCTATACAAAATAAAAATTTTACAGCAGTGCAATGCACATGATAATCCAGATAGTTCTCTTCTATGTGGCAATGAGAAAGAAATAGAAAATAAAAAAATTCCCAACCTACTTCTTTTACTCCTGCACAAAGATTAATATACAATTAAACAAGGAGAAATTTTCATGGTTTGTTTGGTTCACATAAAATTTTTCTCTGTACTTCTAGATTCTCTGTAAAATGCAATAACTCTTGTGTTGATGTCGAACTAAATCTTATTTACTTCTTCTGCTTGTGTGACTTAAAAATAGAAATTTATTTCAAGCAATTCTTTCATTTCTTTCAGTTACTGAGAGAGAGATTGAATTTATTTGTTTTCTACTTGTTATAGCTTGATTTTATTTTAATACTTTTGAAGGTAAAATATTTTCATGAATTCATAGAAAAGTTCAATTAGAATTTGAATCAAATTCCACAAAAAAAATTATTAAAATTTAAAAAAGGTAAAAACTATTGCAAATAATTAATTAATAAAAAGGTTTAATCTTGTAATTAGTAATTAAAATAACATATATAGAAGTGTGTATGATAATTCATTGAGTATTTATAAAACTGCTATTAAATCTTTTTATAAGAAATTCATTAAACATTAGAATTATTAGGAATTCATTACTGAAAGTAATATTCCTCTAAGAATGAATTCAACAAAGGGAATTCAAATATTCTCAGAATATCTTCAACTCAAAAAATGCTCATTTATCATTAAATAACAAAATCTCTTCAAATCGTTCATTAAAAAAGAAATAAAAATTTCTATAGAAATTTGCTCTCTCTCAGTAAGTATTATATTTCAACTTAATTAAACTCTCTGCCTCATTTACTTTTGTATTTTTTATAATAATTCAAAGTAAAATATGTAATTAATATCATAGACGTGACATTTAAACAATCTCATCATTATTATCATCAGCTGCGCATAAAAAATATATAAATTGCTCAATTCTAGTAGTAAAATTTATTATTTTTTATCGGTAGCTTTAATCCACTGTGCTTTGGTGCATTAACGATAATCTTAAATGTACATCGCGTTTTGTATCCGGCTGCATCGCGTGCCTCATAAATTATTTGATGACTACCAAGTCCAAATAGAGTGCCTGGCAGCTATATTTTGCAGATCATAAGAAAAAGAAAGAAAAAACGTTTCAGGTTCATTTAGAAAAGTTGAAAAAGTAAAAATTTAATTCAACAAGAAGGAAGGAAATTTTTTATGTTTGGAGCGTGCATTGTAAGAATAAAGAGAAAATTTAATTAAATTTTCATTAAGCAATAAGCTTTTTAATGTAGCGAGTGTTTCTTAGATATAAATAAAAATTTATTTATAAACTCACATTCGTTTGAGTAACATCGGTAACTTTTACATTATCAGAGAATTTGGGTTCAATCCAGAATGCTTTAATGCTTTCATGATGCTTCTCTATTTTATGTTTTTGTGATGGTGGGCAATATTCAACCGTTGGTGCTTCGCCATCTTGCATGAATTGGTTATATAGTCAGGAAGAGAATGAGTGAAATTGAAATTAATTACATTCCCCTCCCGAGCAAGAAAAAAAAGAACTTTTCCTAGTTTTCTGCTTTGTAGCAATTTTCTACTTACCGACAACAAACAATGTGGTCGTGCAGGCAACTGTGAGCTTTGAAATCGGATGCCTCGCTATGTAAGTTATATTTAAAACGCCCAAGCCGAGCGTAATTTTCTCCACATTTTTAATCCACGATGGCTTAATTGCTACATCTCGTTTAAAGTTCACGTCGGTTTTCGGCTTTTGCAATTTTATCTCTACCTTATCGCTATTCAACGGTAACTCGACAAGCTGATTCGATGGACAAATTAACCTCGGTGTTGGATATTCTATGTAGGATAAGAAGGTGTATAAATTCAAAGCTACCGCTTCTTATCGCAATTAGTGTTTATCTTACTTATACAAATTCCATCGTCGTAGCCGTGCCATTTTCCATCTTCACCGCAGGTCTTCAGATATGTCCCAGAGGCTCGATAACTACATATAACAAAAACAACAAAAACAACAGGAAAGAGAAAAGGCAGTAAAATTAATTTAAACTTCCGTACAAATACAAAAGTTTTGATCGCTCGCTCGTTTATTTACCTAGACGGGCATCTCAGCTGGCATTGACTCCCAGGGCGATTCGTAACTTTTATTCGACCCGTGATATTTGAACTTTCCAATGGGCGAGTACACTCAAGATAGCCATGAATGGGTGGAAAGAGAGCTGGACATGCCACAATAACTCGATTTAATGGACTCTCCACGGTTATATTTTTATTTTTTTCTGTTGTTGAAAGAATGAAATTAAAATTTTTATAATGATTGTAAAAGTGTTAAAGAGAAATATTTTTTTTAAATTTTCAAGCTTTTTAAAAGGTTTTACAATATATTTTGAACTACTCTTGAGCTATCATAATTATACTTGAGTTTTTGTATTGAATGAGAATTGAAAGAGCTTTTGAGAAAATGTCAATTGGAAATTGAATATGATTCAAAGTTTCAATTGATATTGTAAAATTTTAACTTTCTACCTATGCACTTGTATTTGTCATCTTCTGATAGCACAAAGCCTTTATGGCAAGAACAATAGAAGCTGCCATTTGTATTAATACAGGTCCCATTTAAGCAATTTCCGTTGTCAATTTCACATTCGTTTATATCTGTATGAGTAAGAACATAAAGGCAGAAAGAAAATTTAGTAAGTAGAGTTTTCTTTGTTCTAAATTTTTCTCTTTCTTACCTAAGCAATTCCCAATAGTCTCATTGAAGTAGAAACCATTCAAGCATTCTGATACAAAACTTGCTCCATCAATGATGTCATAATTTCCATCTGTATCATCCGAGCCTGTTCTGTAATCTTCATTATTATCAATGCTCTGTTGTTGTGGTATATACTCATCGAAGTCATTATTACTGAATGGCTCATCAGCCCCAATATCTCGACTCTCAATGCATTTATATGAGCCTATTGTGTTAATGCATTCGTAATTACACTTTTGCTCTACTTCACCCAATGAATATTCTTGTAATTGGCACTCGTCTATGTCAATGCAAGTTTTCCAATCAATGTCTAACTTGAATCCCATCGGACAAGTGCAGAATGTTTGTCCTAATTAGAACATGTAATTATATTGAATGATTTTAAGTTGGTATTATAATTTAATAAGAAATAATAGAGTATTTTCTGAATTGAAAGTCAATAAGCGTAATTAAAAAGAATTTTGATAAAAATTTATTAAAGTATGCAAGTTGTTTGACTTAAGTTACAAATAGAAACACTATTTAAAACAATATTTCCCATTCTATTATTTTTCACATTAAAATTGATTTAATCCTTAAAAAGGGCAACTTACCTATGCTGCTATGACATGTATGTGAACATCCACCGTTGTCAACTGAGCATAAATCAATTTCCTCACAACTATGACCATCTTTAGAGAGCTGCGTATTTTTTAGATTCTCACACGTACACGTATATCCACCGAGTTTATTTAAACATCTGTCCTGACATGGTCCGTGACCTCCACGCAACAGACATTCGTTTATGTCTTTTTTGTTCGTTGGTTATCACGAAGAGAAAAAAAGAAGGAAATTGAGAGAGAAAAAAGGAAATAAAATGAAATAACGCATGTATGAGAGAAATATACACTTATGTATGGAGTGGGATTTAAGACAGAAGTCTCACAAGTCTTTATCGATAAGAAAGATAAGGAGTGCTCAAGACATTTCAAAGAAAATTAAACTTTTTCTAAGAATGAGGAAATATTAAACTTATTGATCGAAAATGTCATTGAAAACTTTAATAATTTAAAAAACAATTCAAATGAGTGAATGATAATTGCTTAAAATGGTAGAAAATGAGAATTTGATGAAGAGTGACATTCATTTCCTATGCAAAAGTTTTCATTTTCATTGTCGCTTTATGTTGAAGCTTTAAAAGCCACAAAAAAAGAGAATTAAAACTCAATTGTGAATAGGAAAGAAATTTTTTTTAATCTCTTTTATAACTTTAAATTTATATTTTAAACAAACAGTAAAAAGAAAGCTTAGAGATTATAAAATGATAAATTTAATGACTTTAAAGGAAATTGAAAACTTTTTTTAAAGCTTACCAACGCATTTTCCATTGTTATCTATTTTGAAACCTTGTTGACATAAACATTTGTGCGTTCCAATTAAATTGATACATTTTCCATGTCCACATACATTGCTATCTTCCTCGCATTCATTGATATCTATAAAAATATACAGAGACAGAAAGGAAATGAAGAAAAAATTTGTCACTTGTTCATCATTTTGTGTGACATGCATGTATGTCACAAGAGAGCGAGAATTTTTTTTAATTTACCTAGACATCGAGTGCCAATCAATCGAAATCCTTTATGACAATGACAAGATACTTCCGTTTTATTTCCGCTTTTGATGCATAATTGCTCACATTTTTGAGCTTCATAACTATCACATTGTTGCACATTCAATGGACTTTTATTATTTGATTCGACTTGTACACATTCTGGCTTTTGTCCAATCCAACGTCGTTTTTTACATACCAAATTTTTATTTGCATTCGTTTTTTGCTTGGATTTTTTAATTAATCTATAGCCTGCATGACAATGATACTCAGCTTCCAAAAAACTTCTCTCTATGCCATACATTTCATTTCTAAATTGAATTGAAATGAAACAAATGTAGCTTGACTAAAGGCAAGAACTAACATGAAATGAATGACCTACCGAATATATTTAATGTCTGCATTTGTAACTCGCGGTGCTTCAATGAATTCAGCCTTCATGCACGATAAATCTCCTATCAAAATCTTTCTCCTTTTCCTTCTTTTGCTACTGCCATTTGTCTTGCTTTTATTCTTGCTCATCTGCTTCAATCGTTGTTCATTGATTTTCACTTCATTTGTGCTATTGATACTGTTTCTCACACTCGTATTTCCCATTTTTGCATTATTTGAATCTAAAATCGAGATGAGCTCATTGTTAATGCTATTAATGCTATAGATACGAATACGAGAATGAAAGTTTCACATGAATTGAAGTGCAAATTGCACTAATCGATTTAGAAAATCTCATTCATTTATTCTCATAAAATGAATATTTTCGCATGACTTTTTAAGTTTTGTGCTGAAAATTCAATGAATAAATTTTCAAATTGACTGAAATAGAATGTTATGCTATTTCAACTCTAAGTTGAAAAGATAAACTTTCTTTAGTTAAATATTTGAATTTCTATCACAACTACCAGTTCACTTTCACAATATTTCTCTTCATTTACACAATTCTGATGAGTAGGAAATTTTTCTCAATTAAACTTTACCTTCAGACTCGACTGCTTGTTTATTAGCCTCCATGTTGCTGCCATTTGATAACTTTTTCCATAAATTTACATCATTGTCATCATTGAGATTATTATTGATATAATTATTAATGCTATTATTATTGTCGATAATTGCCTCTACCATTTCCATAATAATCTCGTCAGTTGTCGATGACATTGCTGCTACTGTTGTGGTCTCAACAGATTTATTTGATTTTCCATCATTTAATTTATTAACAATTGCAAATGAATTGTCATCATTATTTGCTATATTAAAAATTATAATTATAAAAGACCAAATTTACAAAATTAATAATTATGTAACTAAAAATAAGTGAGGAAAAAAGTTTCATTTACATTTCATTGAACTATCGATAATTGAAGTGAGTAATACTGATGATGAAGTTGTCGTTGTGATGAAATAATTATTTCCTTCAATTTCACCAACTCGCTTGCCAACATTTAACAGCTCAAAGTTTTCATTTTTCACACCATGAATGATTTTGTTCTTTTGTTGTGATTGCTTTCGTTTCTTCTTTTTTCTTTTCTTGCTTGTAAAACTTTTTCGCTTTTGTGTTGTCTTCATTATAGAATTACTTTGGCTTTGTTCGCTATTAACTGCTAGTGCTTCATTATTCTTCATTTGTGATACTACCTGCACAGCTTCATCTTTCAAATTGCTAATGATTGTGATTTGATTGTATAAGAAGTCATTAATAAATAATTTAATAAAAAATTCTACCGCCATCAACTCACAAAGACTTTCATGATCTCAACAAAAATTCTTGTCATTATAATAAAAACAACCGCAGCTGAGCAGGACGAATGAGAGAGAGCTTTTTATTCGCATTTTATGAATGAACTTTGTGTAACATTTTGACACTCATGAAAATCCTCTGAGAAGATTAATGTCCTGCCTCAAAAATACTGTCTCTTCTTCTCTCTTTTATTTTGTGTGTTCTTCTAAATTCTGAATTATGCATGATATGAGAAAAAAAAAGCTTTAAAGAAGAATTTCAATTTCTGACGAATTTATTTCCATCTGTTGTCACCACAAGCTATCATTCTTTTTCTCATGCATAGAAAAATTCTTCAAAGTCAGCCACTTATGCTGTCAACAATTGCTAAAAGCATTCACTCATAAAATCTATTCAAATTCAACTCCCAGAAATCACAATGTGTGAATAAAACATTGCGATTCGCGTAAACAAAAAAAGCGATGAGAGCAATAAATGAACAAAAAATCATTTTCATGCATTGAAATGACTTAGGAGGAAAAGATCATCACAATGTGAGCAATAAAACCACAAATTTGAGCATCATATGAAACAATTTAACATGTAAAATGTGAACTTATGAACGCTTTCGAGAGCGACCCTTTACAAATATTTCACACATTCATCTCTATTGTAGATATTTTGATTATACCATCAGCAGCATGGAGTGAAATGTAAATGCTTTCATATCACAACCAACATTGATATGACGACTACACAAGATGCTGCTGCTATATCATTACAGTAATAAGAGAAAGTGAAAATTCATTTTTATTATTAGCTCCATTATGAAGAACTGTGTGTGAATGAGTTGATGACGATGGTTAAGCAAGGATGATTGCAACAATAACAATTCAAGTCAATAAATGTGAAAATGATTATTCTTACTTTTTACTTTTCTCATCTACTGGAACTACTGCTTCATCTGTAGAAATTTGATGTGAGTTTTCATCGTCTTTCTGTGAAAATTTCCTTAAACTTCGAACTTCATTATAATTAAATTCCTCGTCATCGTAGATATTCAGATCGTTGAGATCTGATGCAGAAATTGAAGCACCTGATAAAATGAAAATTTTGCATTAAAGCTCTCGCTCAATTTTTTAATTAATGGCGAATGACAATTTATAAAAGAAAGAAAGTTGTCTATAAGAAGATTAAATGATGCACCACATTTTTATGAGGTAAAGAAAAAAAAATTTCTCATAATCATTTTCATTTAAACTTGCGTTTTTTCATGTGGCATTTTCTTAAGAAGATTTTGTGGCTTTAAAGAGGTTTTAAATAAATATTAAAAGACGCAGTGACATTTCATACCTGTCTCAATAATGCAATAACATTTGAATATAAATGAACAGATTTCCTTCAACTAAAATGTCTACAAATGGTTATTAAAAGGATGAAAATTATGAAAGAGGCACGAAATAGAAAGGAAATGAGTTTTTTGGTGATGAATCATAAAAAACAGAATGGATGATGATGATGGAAAAATTTTTTGGCTTGAATAAAATTTTAAGAAAGTAGTGACACATGTGAAATAAATAAGTAAGCTTTATAGAAGTTGAAAAATGAGTTTTTAGATTTGTTTATGAATATTTTACCCAAAAAGTTCTCTTCTGTTTTTCATTTCTTTCATACACTTCAGTTATTTACTTATATTAAAACGAGTATGCACAGCCACAAGAAGGATGAGAAAAATAAAAGAAATGAAATGTAAGCAGGCAGTTGAAGGAAGAAAGATTTATTTGTAGGTAAACAAAGTAGAAAAAGTAATTTATAAATCTTCCTCTTCAAATTCTCATTCCTTCATTCTCAAAATCTGCACAAGCACATGAATCGTTTTTCCCTTTTGGTTAAAAACTTATGATGTGGTATGCTTATTTAAAAAAATTCTTCATGTCACATTTTCACTCATGAAAACATTTTTTGATATTCTTATTTTCAAACAGTTGTTTACACAAATTTTCATTTCACTTGTTGTATAAATTTCTGTCTCTTTTCACCATGGGAAACCAAATAAACATCTCACAGGTGTTTGTGTATGCATTCAGAGGAGAAATTTTATATAATTAATTAAAATTCCATCATCATTCCGTCATCATTGTAAAGAAAATTTTCATTAATTTCATTTATTCCTCGAGCATAGTAACAAACAACAATAAGAAAACTTCCAATTTCTTTTGAGAGCACCGTAAGGTACATTGCACTCAATTTGCTTAATTAAAATATGTTTCGCGTTGTGTTTGATGCCTCTGGGTAATCAACGTCAATAAAAAAATAAGAATTTTTGCCAATTTATCATGAACATTAATTTAGGGAAGAAGTTGCTGGTAACAGATGTGAATTAATTAAAATAAACGCTCATGCTGGCTAGCCACATAAAATATAGCGCGCATTCTTTGTAATCTCAGTCACGAATTTCCACTGATTTGTTATTATAATCACGAAAGCAACTTACCAATTTGTTTTGTGGCATAAATAATTGCAAAAAGATTAATCCAAATCAAATTGATTTTCATATTTGTTGATTTTCATTCAATTTCACTTTACTAAAAAATTAATTCTTCTATTTTCATAATGTATGAAAAATTATAAAAGTTTGTCATTCTATTGGAAAATCATTTTGCTTTTTTATGACTTTTATTTGGGTCTTTTTTATCGTATTATTTTTTTGCCTCTTTCTCACAGCAAAGGCATTAAAATAAATATGAAAAACTTTTGTGATAATTTTTTATGTCAACATAGAACTTGTTGATTCTCTTTACCGAAAAAATATACACACATTAGTAGACACAAACACATTCATTTAATAAGGAGAAAGCAAAAAGAAACTTAAAATTGCAGCCAACATTAAAACATCAACTTTTATATTTATTTATCCTCTTGGCTTGATATTTTTCAACACTGAACTTTTTCTTGCTTATAACTTTTTATCTTCAATTCATAATATTTCTCCTCTGGCTTTTGTTAATGCCACTCACATTGCGATAAAAACTTTTTTCTTCAACATCATCGTCGTCGTCAGTGACAAAGTGTCATAACATTTCATGTCTTTCACTTTAAAAACCAACTCAACTCGTCAAAAAAAGAAACCAGCAAAAAAGAACTTTCTTGGATTTTACACGAAAAAATTATTTTCCACTTTTCTTATGTTGATGAACTTTTTTGATCATAGAAAAAATTTTACCGCTCGCTTTTCCATTTTTAAAATTTTCGACTACATCTGAAGAAAGCTCACGAGAAACTGTTTTGTTGCGATTCTCGTCTGATTTCAGCTTCCAATGTTGAATGTTTTCATCCGGCTTTTTCATGCAAAACATTGGCAAAAAAACATTAATGTTGCAAACACAATAAATTTTTCCTTTGATGCTGGCTTAAACATTAACCACATGATTTAATTCTCTTACTCTTCATTTTTACGATTATACTTTTTAATAAAAGATTAGATTGCGTACAATTATGAATGACTAGAAACTCTGATGAGGCCTTGCGGCGAGAGAACAAAAAAGATTTATAACTATTTTTAATGGTTCAATATGGAATTAATTTTTCAAATCTCATCCCACTCAATTTTCAACCTCCTGCAAGCTTATGAAGGCATTAACAAATTAGTGCCTCTGAATAATTCAAAAGTTTTAATCTCCTTTAATGAGGTTCCTCTGTGCTGCTGTTTTTTTGTGCTGAGTCTTTTAATTATGAATTTCCTCTCTCAATGTTCCTTTTTAATCACTAATTAAGAAGTAAGCACATTTTTAATTGCAACTAGACATACACAGAAATAAAAGAGAAAATTTGTTGAATCAGACGACATTATTACAATAGAAACTAAAATTAATCTGTTTTTCTCTCATAAGAAGTAATAGAAAAGTTTATTATCAAAATTTTGAATTATTTCTTTAATAAAATTATTTACATCCCAATGAAATAATTTTGAAATTTTGTAGGGTAAACACACCTAATTATGGACACTCCCTAATTATGGACAGTTTTTTGAATTCTTAAATTTGCTATCAAAACACACAAACTCACTATATATTATGATTGAAAATGATTTAGTATGTCATTTAAACATAATTTAACACTCCAATATCAAATATTTATCTGTATTTTTCGCCAAATATCCATTTTTGTATTTTTCTCGAAAACAATAAAATTTTTCACAATTTTCAATCACTTGTTATTCACTAATTCTTTTCAATTTCACTATTCAAATGCTTTAAAGATTTGAAATTAAACTTAAACTGCATTTTCAATCACTTATTCACACAATTTAACACGATTTAAAAAGCAAGATCTTGTCACAAATGCTTAACCTAATTATGGACAGTCTTTTTTCCTAATTATGGACAGTTTTTGTTTACAAAAATACATGGAAAAATTTTGCGAGAATCGCGTAAGAATTTTTGTTACCAATTGCAAAAAACGCGCTCAAATATTTCTAAATTTTAAATTATTAATTTTTGCTTTATTTAAGCTTTTTTGTTGTTTAGTAATGTGTTTACATTTCTTTTGCTGTATTAAATAAGTGATTAAAAGAATTGTGAAGTGCCAGCAATTATTGAAAAGTGTAAAAAATCAGAATAAAAACAAAACTGTCCATAATTAGGAAAAATAATGTCCATAATTAGGATCGGTATTTGAATGGTTATTGTGATTTAAATATTCAACTCCGATTTCTAAGTATTATTTTAAATGAAAGATGCTGAAATTCTACATTTAAAACTTTCGTAAGAAATGGATTTAATCAAATATTAAGAGAGATATTTATGATTGAAAATCAAAATCCGAAAAACTGTCCATAATTAGGAACGTTTACCCTAATCATTAATAAATTTCTATAAATTCTTGTTTATCAAATTTTGTCTTTCTGACAATTTTCGAAACAATCAAGAAAAAGATTGTATGGACAAAACTACTTTTGACAAAAAAAGGTAAATAGAAGATGGAAATTTTCAAATTGCGAATGGGTCATGAGCTTAATAGCTTCCATTTCGTCTTTATGTTTACGTTTATGTTGTTGTTTGTGCCTTTTCATCCGAAAACAACATCATCACCTAAAGAATTTCCTCATTAAATAGCTAGAAATGGGAAGTGAATGAGATGGAAGGCAAGGGAAATGGTAGAACAAAAAAAAGAGTGTGAGAAAGGGAAAATTAATGACACTTATTTAATGTTCATTCCTTCATTTTTTCCTTCTTCTCTCCTTTTCATTGCTTACATAATAATATATCTCTTTAGATCTTGGATAATAACAGACTTGAGAGTTAAAGCAAGCAAACAGCGCATTCGTATCCAATTTTACCTTTCAATTTTATTTATATTCATGCACAGATCGTAATTTCGCTTTTTATTTATTATGTTTATTCGTTCGGCATTTATAGACCATTTGTTTCCTTACTTATATTTTTGCGACATATAAAAGATATCTAATAGATTTTTCATTTGATAATTCTTTCATATTGTTTATGTGTATATACATGCATGAGGGGAGACAAATAGAAATGTCAATTATTGAGGTCAATTGACTAATTTTCATTCTTTCGGCTCGCATCATTTTCTCTTCTTTCTTTGCGAATTTCCTTGTTTTGTTTCTACTCAAATTGACCTATTTTCTTCTTAAATCGAAAGCAGATTGAGTCATTTGTCAATTTGTTTCTTTCTTCTTTTCACTCAATGCCGACTTCTCAATTTCATTCAAGAACATTTTTTAATTAAATAACAGATTTCTTTTTTTATTCACACGCGCTTTTTCGATTTGATTGAATGTCAATTTATGAAATTTGATACAATGTATTATTATTTTGACAAATAATTGACATGCAAAATCTTCTTAAAAATCAAGCTCATTTCAGTATATTAATGTCAAATTAATTTTAATTGCTTATGAAAAATCTCATTAAATTCTTTCATGCAATTAAATTTTCAAAAGCGTAAAAAACCAAGGTGAGAATACAACAAAGCACTCATAAAAGACTCATTCATTTCAAGTAAACCACAGTTTACAGCTATAATCGCACTTTGCATATTCACAGCTACAATAAAAAAGTCAAGAGCCAAACAGCTCGAGTGAATAATTATGACAAAAGTCCCGTGTTCAAATAAAATGAGCTCCTTTATACTTATATGTGTGCAATTTTTATTTCAACGTGAAGTAAAACATAAAACTTGCATTTCAGTTTGTTTATAATCGTGATACTTTTGAAGTAAAAAAATTTTATTTGGTTTCATGTAAAATAAATTAACTTTTATTATAGAGTTTATGATATGAATATATGCAAGTTATGATTGTGAATTGCAATAGCATTGTTTTCACAGCTTCATTGTATAAAACAGAAAACAGAAATAGAGAAAACTAAAATGCGGGAAAATTGTTCAGCTATTTTTCATAAAAGTCATCATAGAAAAACCACCAGTGCTACTCACTTGTTTGTGTTTTTTTACTTACACTCATATACATGAACATTGTTAGTAAATTTCTACAATTTCATTATAATTGGAATTTGTTCGTTTACTCACTTTGCATTGTGTTTTAAAATCATTGTATGAGTTATGTCATCATTTTTGAAGCGCAAGAACAATTGGGTTTAAACAGCTCATATATTTTTTCCGTGTTCACGTTACGACAAAAGAAGAGGAAAAGAGCGAAATTTCCTTTTGGTATGAAACCCACATGTGTACATGGCTGATATGTATAAAATTCTCATTTAACATACAGAGCATTAAGCCAAAATAAATAACGAAACATTAATCATTCACACAAAAAGAGTGAGAGAAAGGAATTTCACATTTTTTCCCTTCTTGTGTGCGTCTTGTCATATCACTTTCTCGACACATCACACATATACATATACAAAGCTAAGAAATCCTCCTTCATTCAAAATACTTAATTTATTTAAACGATGAAAAATGATTTCGATTCAATCTTTCATTCAACAAAATAAGAACGAATAAATTTTGACTCAATTTGACACGATGAAAACAAAAAATGATAATAAAATCACTTTCAATCAAATTCACATAAATTTATTTAAATTATTGCTCCTAAATTTATGCGTATCGTTTCCTATTTTCTCAGCTATTCGCATGCCAATCTTCTTCAATTAATTGTCATAAAATGATTTCTTTTCTGGGTTGGTCAAGTGAAAGAATTTTATAAATTGAATGAAATTTAGTTAAGAAAAGAATCTCAGGCCATCATTCAATCATTGACCGTGAAAAATTTGAATTTTTTATGGTAATTAATGTAAATTGCTTGTAAAGAGACTTTATGAATGAATTTTGTCTTATTTTATTGTGATTTTATTAAAATTTTTTAGGTGTTGTTTTAAATCTCATAAAAAACAACAATTTTTAAAAAAACTTTCAAGTTTGCACTTAAAGACACATTAAAAATAAATTTAATACTCAGAAGCTTAATGAAACTTTATTTTCACTAAAAATTGAAATTAAAAAACTTTTCTTAATTTACCTCTATGTACATATTAAAAAAATATTTTGATATAATTTTTACTCGCTCTTTTTGTAGTCACACAAGAACTTTTTAGTAATGAAATTAGTTTTTAATTGTTTTTATTATAACAGAAAAATTCAATTTGGATTTTATGAAAAAGTTTTGGAGTGTACATAATCTTTGAAACATGGTAGTAGAGTTTTCTGGCACGCTGGCATGTACTGAATAATAAAATCAACAGAAAATTCCATTTAATTACTTTTATCATGTACCATGTAGGTATACACACATTCACTCCCACACATATTCAATTATTTGTACAATAAAAGCCAGTCAGACAATGAAAGTAAATAATGAAAATATAAAACAAACAGTAACAATTTGTTCATGCAGAAAATATTTTTTTATTATATTTTTAAATTAATAAATATTGATAATAAAATATAAAATCTGGAACGCTGCAAGGTAGTTTGTGGTGGAATTACTGATAAGCTGAAATATAATGAAATAATAATTTTTATCCTCGCTTTCTTTTCTACCATCGGCAGTACACTAAATGATTAATGATGCTTGATGTTTCTCTCTCATTTTTTTTGCAAAATCCAAACAATGAATTTCATGCCATTCATGATTGTTGGCGAAAACAAACCCCTTACTGTTGTCATTGTTGTGTTTTTGTAAGCCTTTTTTCAACATCCTCCCCCATTCATCTTTTGTGTATGCTTAAGTGCGAATGAATCCAACGCTTATCTCGACAAAAAGAGAAGGCCTCTTTAGTTTCATTATGTAATGTTGTTGATATTCATTCACATTTTCAATTTTGAGCCATTTTACATAAATAAATCTTCTCCATTTGGGTACTAAATTATTGCTCTTTACAAAGGCTATTTGATAAGGTTGAGACTCTATGATTATTAAAAATAATTAAAGAAAAAAAAATTATGGGAAATTAGAAATCGCCTTACTTCTAAAATTGATATTTTGAGGTTTTATCAAAAAAAATAGTGTTTTTTCCTTACTGTTTATTCAATTCTTAAAGTTTCAGTTTAATATGAGAATAATAAAGTCAAATAAACTTTGCTTATGTCATCTTACTCTATTGCATAAATTCAACAAACAAGAATATGCTGAAATAAAAATAAATATTTAGTCAAGTAAACATATTAATACTTCATGGAAACATTTAATTCCATAAAAGTATCAACTACTAAAATAAATAAAATGATCTTTTACTTGGACATAACATTTCAACCAACATCTAAAACATTGTCATGCAATCAACATCACCTCAACTCGTCCATTGAGTGTAGAATCATTCAATAGAAAATTTAATTTTCGAGTTTTCAATTTCCTGACAGTTTATTGTGCAACTTGTCAGAAAAATACAATATAATACTGACAATAGATGTTAGAAAAATAAAACCAGTTGCTCAAATCATATATGAGAGTAAATAAGATGTTTAGATAAGTTAAGGAAGATTTTTTGGCAAACTCTTTTCCTTACACAATTCAAAGATTGTAAAAAGTATAGGAAGGGAATAGAAAATTTTTTTACTCTAAGGAAAACTTTTTTTCACTCTTGAGCAACAGAAAGAAAGAAAAAAAGAACAAAATTCAAAGAAAAATAATATAAATAAAAATAGAGAAAGAAAGAATCTCATGAATTTTTTAATAGAAATGGAAAAAGCTATTTAGAACTTTATTATACAAATAAACTTTTTTCTTTATGTGAAATTTTGCAATTTAGAGATTAAAAGACGATACGATACTTTTCCCTTTTTTTCTATTCCTTTTCCACTGAACTTTTTTTAATTTCCTTTGGGTATGCTCTGTGTGTGTATGTCGAATGTTTGAATTTTCAACCCTAAGACGATGATGATGATGATACAAGTAAGTAAGTGAATGAATAAATGAATAGATGAAGCAGAAAAAGGAAAAAAATTAAATTGCTTGATCCCAAATATTTGCTGTTACTGCCGTTGCCACTTATTGAATGAACCTCACTTACTCAAATCAAATTTCAACTCAATGAAAAATTAAGCATTTAATGTCTGAAAGGTTGAAAATGATGCCGAATAACAAAAAAATGAAATGTTGGACTATATTAAATTTTTTTCAGCTTCTCGAATGGTCTAGGAAGCAATTTCTAGTCCTTTCAAAAATCAAGGGAAAAAATCTCATCGTAAGCATAAAAGAAAATTTTCTTTTCAAGTTTCAAATTAATTTCTTCCTTTATCAAAATCAATTTTGTATCTTTATAAAAGTAGAAGTACAAAAAATTTCACTTACATCAGCGGTTATGTGAGAAAATTTTCTACTCAAGTTAAGAAAAATGAATGCTTTCATAAATAATTTGCATTAATAAATTCCTTTCTGTTCGTGCTACTTTCAATAACTTTCTATTCCGTATTACGATGTAAATATCTTGATGTACCAAGTTTACTTATTTCTCTTTTTCACTCACATTTTGAGTGTTTTTGTTTCGCGTTACTGATAAAGATGGAAAATTTATGCTCGCTAAAATCAATATTTTTACTACACCAAATGTTGCGCCAAAATGGATGGGATTTCTTTTTCGGGCGAGTGAAAAAAGAAGGATGAGACAAAGAAAACTTTTCCTCTGCTTGTTACCCAGGATATATATCATCAAAAATCAATCCATAATCATCCTTACAAACACATATTTCCACTCATTCCTATCATTGTTTTTTTGACTGTAATAAATTTTTTCTCTGTTCAACATGTTGTTTGTTAATTTTTTCCTTTTTCTGGCTGCGTGTACGCGTAAAAAAAGAGTGAAAATATTCATATTGTTTCAACAACAAGCACTTACAGCATTCTTATAGCAAAGTGAAATCTTATGTTCTAGACGTTCTCATATTTTCCTTAAGTGTCATTTTACTTGAAAGCTCCTTGTGATTTGCTAAGAATAGCAACGGAAATGTACATAGCTGAGAGGAAATTCTTTTACCAACATGAAATCTTCCGTTTACACATACGAAAGTAGAAGGATTTAATTTTTTTATGAGTCAAAGATTACCTGCTTACTTACTTAAGAATATTAACATACAAAATATGGTGGATATATGGCAGTAATTTAAATATTACATTAAGCAAATAGAAAAACCACATCATAAGTTTTTAACCAAAAAGGAAAAACGATTCATGTGCTTGTGTAGATTTTGAGAATGAAGGAATAAGAATTTGAAGAGGAAGATTTATAAATTACTTTTTCTACTTTGTTTACCTACAAATAAATCTTTCTTCCTTCAACTGCCTGTTCACATTTCATTTCTTTTATTTTTCTCATCCTTCTTGTGGCTGTGCATACTCGTTTTAATATAAGTAAATAAATAAAGTGTATGAAAGAAATGAAAAACAGAAGAGAACTTTTTGGGTAAAATATTCATAAACAAATCTAAAAACTCATTTTTCAACTTCTATAAAGCTTACTTATTTATTTCACATGTGTCACTACTTTCTTAAAATTTTATTCAAGCCAAAAAATTTTTCCATCATCATCATCCATTCTGTTTTTTATGATTCATCACCAAAAAACTCATTTCCTTTCTATTTCGTGCCTCTTTCATAATTTTCATCCTTTTAATAACCATTTGTAGACATTTTAGTTGAAGGAAATCTGTTCATTTATATTCAAATGTTATTGCATTATTGAGACAGGTATGAAATGTCACTGCGTCTTTTAATATTTATTTAAAATCTCTTTAAAGCCACAAAATCTTCTTAAGAAAATGCCACATGAAAAAACGCAAGTTTAAATGAAAACGATTATGAGAAATTTTTTTTCTTTATCTCATAAGAATGTGGTGCATCATTTAATCTTCTTATAGACAACTTTCTTTCTTTTATAAATTGTCATTCGCCATTAATTAAAAAATTGAGCGAGAGCTTTAATGCAAAATTTTCATTTTATCAGGTGCTTCAATTTCTGCATCAGATCTCAACGATCTGAATATCTACGATGACGAGGAATTTAATTATAATGAAGTTCAAAGTTTAAGAAAATTTTCACGGAATGACGATGAAAATTCACATCAAATTTCTACAGATGAAGCAGTAGTTGCAGTAGATGAGAAAAGCAAAAAGTAAGAATAATCATTTTCACATTTATTGACTTGAATTGTTATTGTTGCAATCAACCTTGCTTAACCATCGTCATCAACTCATTCACACACAGTTCTTCATAAATGGAGCTAATAATAAAAATAAATTTTCACTTTCTCTTACTACTGTGATGATATAGCAGCAGCATCTTGTGTAGTCGTCATATCAATGTTGGTTGTGATATGAAAGCATTTACATTTCACTTCATGCTGCTGATGGTATAATCAAAATATCTACAATAGAGATGAATGTGTGAAATATTTGTAAAGGGTCGCTCTCGAAAGCATTCAAAAGTTCACATTTTACATGTTAAATTGTTTCATATGATGCTCAAATTTGTGGTTTTATTGCTCACATTGTGATGATCTTTTCCTCCTAAGTCATTTCAATGCATGAAAATGATTTTTTGTTCATTTATTGCTCTCATCGCTTTTTTTGTTTACGCGAATTGCAATGTTTTATTCACACATTGTGATTTCTGGGAGTTGAATTTGAATGGATTTTATGAGTGAATGCTTTTAGCAATTGTTGACAGCATAAGTGGCTGACTTTGAAGAATTTTTCTATGCATGAGAAAAAGAATGATAGCTTGTGGTGACAACAGATGGAAATAAATTCGTCAGAAATTGAAATTCTTCTTTAAAGCTTTTATTTTCTCATATCATGCATAATTCAGAATTTAGAAAAACGCACAAAATAAAAGAGAGAAGAAGAGACAGTATTTTTGAGGCAGGACATTAATCTTCTCAGAGGATTTTCATGAGTGTCAAAATGTTACACAAAGTTCATTCATAAAATGCGAATAAAAAGCTCTCTCTCATTCGTCCTGCTCAGCTGCGGTTGTTTTTATTATAATGACAAGAATTTTTGTTGAGATCATGAAAGTATACAGAAACATCTTTTGACATCCCTTATTATCGTTCCCTAGAAGAATATTTTTTTATTTTTTTTATTGAAATTTTGTTGATTTTTGCTTGATTTAAAAATCGACTCTTTATCTACGCGTTTAATAAAAGAAAAGTAAGAAGTGTAGAAAACACCAAAAGGTCTAAAAGAACTTTCAGTGGCCCTGCCTGGATTTTTTCATCAAAATTTTTTGAGATCACAAATTAAGCTTAGAATTGCATTTAGACGCGATTTAAGGCCAGTTTTGGACATTTTAAAATTTTTGAATTTTTTCATGAAAATTTTTGAAATTTTAGATTTTTTGAGATCACAAATTAAGCTTAGAATTGAATTTAGACACAATTTAAGGCCATTTTTGGACATTTTAAAATTTTTGAATTTTTCATGAAAATTTTGAAAATTCAAATTTTTTTAGTGATCACAAATTAAGCTTAGAATTGCATTTAGACGCGATTTAAGGCCATTTTTGGACATTTTAAAATTTTTGAATTTTTTCATGAAAATTTTTGAAATTTCAAATTTTTTTTAGTGATCACAAATTAAGCTTAGAATTGCATTTAGACACAATTTAAGGCCAGTTTTGGACATTTTAAAATTTTTGAATTTTTTCATAAAAATTTTTGAAATTTCAAATTTTTTTTAGTGATCACAAATTAAGCTTAGAATTGAATTTAGACACAATTTGAGGCCATTTTTGGACATTTTAAAATTTTTGAATTTTTCATGAAAATTTTTGAAATTTCAAATTTTTTTAGTGATCACAAATTAAGCTTATAATTGCATTTAGACGCGATTTAAGGCCATTTTTGG
>CM031380.1:23907324-24018900 GCA_018290095.1 Polypedilum vanderplanki | reverse complement strand
CATTTAGACGCGATTTAAGGCCATTTTTGGACATTTTAAAATTTTTGAATTTTTCATGAAAATTTTTGAAATTTCAAATTTTTTTTGCTTTTCACAATTAAGGCTCAGAATCCTATTTTAGAACATTAAAAAGTTTTTTAATTTTTTATGAATTGTTTGGAATTTCGTATTTGAAAGAAAGTTCATTCATAAAATGCGAATAAAAAGCTCTATCTTATTCGTCCTGCTCAGCTGCGGTTGTTTTTATTATGTCTTAATGACTTCTTATACAATCAAATCACAATCATTAGCATTTTGAAAGATGAAGCTGTGCAGGTAGAATCACAGATGAAGAATAATGAAGGACTAGAAACACTAGAAGTTAATAGCGAACAAAGCCAAAGTAATTCTATAATGAAGACAACACAAAAGCGAAAAAGTTTTACGAGCAAAAGAAGAAACGAAAGCAATCACAACAAAAGAACAAAATCATTCATGGTGTGAAAAATGAAAACTTTGAGCTGTTAAATGTTGGCAAGCGAGTTGGTGAAATTGAAGGAAATAATTATTTCATCACAACGACAACTTCATCATCATTATTACTCACTTCAATTATCGATAGTTCAATGAAATGTAAATGAAACTTTTTTTCCTCACTTATTTTTAGTTACATAATTATTAATTTTGTCAATTTGGTCTTTTATAATTATAATTTTTAATATAGCAAATAATGATGACAATTCATTTGCAATTGTTAATAACTTAAATAATGGAAAATCAAATAAATCTGTTGAGACCACAACAGTAGCAGCAATGTCATCGACAACTGACGAGATTATTATGGAAATGGTAGAGGCAATTATCGACAATAATAATAGCATTAATAATTATATCAATAATAATCTCAATGATGACAATGATGTAAATTTATGGAAAAAGTTATCAAATGGCAGCAACATGGAGGCTAATAAACAAGCAGTCGAGTCTGAAGGTAAAGTTTAATTGAGAAAAATTTCCTACTCATCAGAATTGTGTAAATGAAGAGAAATATTGTGAAAGTGAACTGGTAGTTGTGATAGAAATTCAAATATTTAACTAAAGAAAGTTTATCTTTTCAACTTAGAGTTGAAATAGCATAACATTCTATTTCAGTCAATTTGAAAATTTATTCATTGAATTTTCAGCACAAAACTCAAAAAGTCATGCGAAAATGTTCATTTTATGAGAATAAATGAATGAGATTTTCTAAATCGATTAGTGCAATTTGCACTTCAATTCATGTGAAACTTTCATTCTCATATTCGTATCTATAGCATTAATAGCATTAACAATGAGCTCATCTCGATTTTAGATTCAAATAGTGTCAAAATGGGAAATATAAGTGCGAGAAACAGTATCAATAGCACAAATGAAGTGAAAATCAATGAACAACGATTGAAGCAGATGAGCAAGAATAAAAGAAGCAAAAGAAGGAGAAAGATTTTGATAGGAGATTTATCGTGCATGAAGGCTGAATTCATTGAAGCACCGCGAGTTGCAAATGCAGACATTAAATATATTCGGTAGGTCATTCATTTCATGTTAGTTCTTGCCTTTAGTCAAGCTAAATTTGTTTTATTTCAATTCAATTTAGAAATGAAATGTATGGCATAGAGAGAAGTTTTTTGGAAGCTGAGTATCATTGTCATGCAGGCTATAGATTAATTAAAAAATCCAAGCAAAAAACTAATGCAAATAAAAATTTGGTATGTAAAAAACGACGTTGGATTGGACAAAAGCCAGAATGTGTACAAGTCGAATTGAATGTGCAACAATGTGATAGTTATGAAGCTCAAAAATGTGAGCAATTATGCATCAAAAGGGAAATAAAACGGAAGTATCTTGTCATTGTCATAAAGGTTTTCGATTGATTGGCACTCGATGTCTAGGTAAATTAAAAAAAATTCTCGCTCTCTTGTGACATACATGCATGTCACACAAAATGATGAACAAGTGACAAATTTTTCTTCATTTCCTTTCTGTCTCTGTATATTTTTATAGATATCAATGAATGCGAGGAAGATAGCAATGTATGTGGACATGGAAAATGTATCAATTTATTGGAACGCACAAATGTTTATGTCAACAAGGTTTCAAAATAGATAACAATGGAAAATGCGTTGGTAAGCTTTAAAAAAAGTTTTCAATTTCCTTTAAGTCATTAAATTTATATTCTTTAAAGTCATTAAATTTATCATTTTATAATCTCTAAGCTTTCTTCTTACTGTTTGTTTAAAATATAAATTTAAAGTTATAAAAGAGATTAAAGAAAATTTCTTTCCTATTCACAATTAAATTTAATTCTTTTTTGTGGCTTTTAAAGCTTCAACAGAAAGCGACAGTGAGAATGAAAACTTTTGCATAGAGAATGAATGTCACTCTTCATCAAATTCTCATTTTCTACCATTTTAAGCAATTATCATTCACTCATTCGAATTTGCCTCGAGGATTAACTTTTTTCTCAGTTTCGTTCTCTTTTTTTAATTTCCTACACACATGTGTGTTTTTTTATAGAAAAACTTCCTTTCTCTGTTGTATTTTATATAATTGAAATTTTGATTTGATTTTTAATTTAAAACGTAATTAAAGCTTTCTCATTTGGCCATTTTATACACGTGCTCTAAATTAAAAATTTTCCATAATAATTCTCGTTATACAAATAAATTATAAAATTCTAAACCGTTCCACCCAAATAAGAATCCATTAAAGCAATCTTTTACCGCTTTAAGATTTATTGCATCAATTTTTTAAGACTCACATTATCTTTTCTCATGAAAAATTCAAGTACAAATTACAATTAGCTTCCCTTTCACTTTCGTCTGCCTCGTGAAACACCTTTAATATGCTTGAATACCTCGAGGGTTGCTTTGAAAATGGTTCAAAATTAATCAAAGAAAAAAAAATGATTCATGAGAGAATCTTTAAACTTTACGTAATGTTATAAATAACACAAAATGGCTTCATTTAAGAATATTTGGCAATATGAAATCAATAAATAAAATACGAATTTTCTCACTTGAAATATCATATATATGTGAATGAGTGATTGGCAAAAATTTTGTTTCGCTATGCTAGGTATTGTGGGTAGAAAAAAATCGTGGCAAATGATAGACATATGTGTGCCTCATGAAATGATAAATGTCGAGCATATTGAACTCATAATGCGAATATTGAAAGACTATTTCTGCCCATAACCGGAAAAGATTAAATTGCCTTTTATGACACCTTTGTCGACATGCATGAAAGATGCTACGCAGTTTATATTTCCTTCCTCACTTTTTCCTATGTCGCCAAACATAAAATATTATATTCTGATTGAGTAGGCGGAAAAAGTCGTGACCGAAATTGATAATCGACATTAAATTTCTCTAACTCACTTGACTACCTTTTTCTTCGATTTCTTACGTCAGCAAATTAGTAAAAGAGAATTTTAGATAAAAATAATTTATTGTTATTACAGTGACAATTTGAAATGGATGTCTGCAAATTTATTGTGCAGCATATGGTTGAGTGACAGTTTACGGTAATTTCACTACATTCAAAACTGCTGATGATGATGATAATGATATCCGATTAGACTTATTTTGCAATCTGTAAGCGAACTTTATCATATTTTACAAACTATTAAGTAAATCGGATTTAATTTATATGTATAACGATACAAGTAATTCCACAGCAATGTGTCTCTCTTTCACATCAATCCTCTTAGAGGCTTTTCTCTCTCATTATTCTGAATAAAGTTTTCAAATTAAATTTTTAAGTCCTTTTTGTTACAACCACCACCTGCCCATTTTCTCATTCTACTGCTACTGATGATGCTATTGCTCTTCATTCATTTGAATGTTTACGTAAATGTACAATAAATAAACTTGTTAAATAAAATGAAAAAGAATTTATTCATTGATAATGCTAAAACTTTGATACCACACAAATCCTTCCAAAGATTTAGAAAGAAATTAAAACTTTGCTAAGCTCTTTATTTGTTCTTGCTGCTGCTTTTTTGTTACCAGACGAATAAGGGAGAAAAAGTAGAAAAAGTTTTCCAATTGATTTTTTTCCCTCTTTTTTTAGAAGCTCATGAAAGTCGAACAAATATGCCGTTGCATAAAAAAACACATTATTGAATTTTTTTAAACTCTTTCTCCATCGATATATGTAAAATGAAAGTGAAAAACTTTTTTGTGCTTCATTTTCGATGAATTTTGCTTTTTATATATGGTTTAAAAAGTAACATATTGAGGCACTTACAAAATTGGTTTGGTGTTTTGAAATCTTTTTTTCCTGGAAATGAATTGCTAAAAATTTAATATCAGCAAATGAGTTGTTACTTAAAAGCTATTGTTAAAATTATGATAAACTTAGAAAATATAAAACACAATTAAAAAATTTCTTCTTCTAAAATATCCACAGATTCTCAAAATCTTTATGCTCTTAGAATATTAACAAAGAAAATCATTTTAAAGAATAATTTCTTATAAATCCTAATTTGTCACACTCAATTAATCGAGACACATATTAAAATTTAACGGATCACTTAATCTTTCTCCATAATAAAAACTTGTGAGCTGATAATATAACAATAATTGCCACTTGTGTGTACTCTATTTAATCAAAACGACGTCGCTCTTTCTCACATAGCATCATTTCGCGTACAGAGTGAAATAAAATTATTTCAATACAAATATTTATAGACAACAAAGTGATAGCATTCACTCTCGTTTTACTTTTCGAGAGCACATTGATGAATCAGTTCAGTTCATTAAGAAGCCTCGAGTCGTAAGCACTGAAATAATCATAAATATTTATTGAATTAAAAATTTATAGCGGTATCAATGGCTGTTGAAATAATAAATGACGGTAAATTGAGCGAGAAATTTAATTAAAAATGCAATAGGAATTAAAATTCGAATCAATTTTGATCTGCAGATGAGGTGAAAATTAAACAAAGAACCATATTATGGTTTTTAGTCTTCAGTGGTTTCAGTGTAAACTATATGATTCGTATCAACATAAACATCGCACTGATAGACATGCTTGACTCATCTTACAATAAACCATCACAAAATTCAAGTATTGTTGCCGAATGTGTCAAAGAAACCTCATCGGAATCATTTGTAAATGTTACACGTGTTGAAGACATTGATGTTAAACATAAACAATCGTTATCGTTGGAGAGAAATTTACTTAATTTTCTATCAGTAATGACAAAATGAAGGGACATTGAGTAACATGATTTTTTTTAGAAATATTTTCTTCTCACTGCAGATTGATTATGAGCACAATGGATTTAAGTGGAATGAGAAAATTCAGGGTCAAGTATTAGGAGCATTCTTTTATTTACACTTTGTACTTCAATTGCCGGGAGGTGAGTATGAACTGCAAATAATAGAAAACTGACCTAAGTCAAGTTAAAAACAATTTTCAGGAATACTTGCAACTCGTTATGGAACAAAAAAGATTTTTGGCTTAGCAAACCTTTTTGGATGTCTTTTATGCTCGTTCATGCCGATTATGGCATATTTAGATTTTCGTTTACTTATCGCATTGAGAATTCTTCAGGGTCTCATTTGCTCTGTTTCATGGCCATCGATGCATCATCTCAGTGCACAATGGATACCTAAAAATGAAAGAGGGTAAACTTTCACTTATACAAATTTAACCCTTCTATATTTTACTTTTTGCCTCAGGAGATTCGTTTCATCATATCTTGGTTCTTCTTTCGGTGTAGCAATTTTCTATCCTATTTTCGGATTTATAATGAAGAAATTTAGCTGGGAATATGTATTTCATTTTTGCTCACTGTTTGGAGTCATATGGTGGAGTTTATGGCAATATTTTGTTTATGATTCACCACAAAAACATCCACGAATTAGCACATTGGAGAAGAACTATCTTTTAGAGGTTTTAAATTCATCACTACAACTAAACAGACGTGAAGGAGAAAAGAGGAAAATTCCATGGAGAAAAATTTTGACATGTTCAGCTCTTTGGATTAATGCGATTGCTCAGTTTGGAGGTATTTTCGGTCTTTTTACAATTTTGACACAAGGTCCTTCATACTTTAGATTCATACATAAATGGGATTCGACAAAAGTTGGTTTGCTTGCAGGCATTCCACATTTATTTAGAAGCATAATGGCAATAATCATATCGCAACTAATGGATTACATGCTTAAAAATGAAATTTTATCGAGAAATAATGTACGAAAGATTGGAACCGCCATATCAACAATTCTTAATGGTTTATTCATTGTCGGTTTGGCATTTTCTGGTTGTGATGCAACAATGGCATGCATATGTATGATTTTAGCTACTGCAAGTCACGGTGGAGTAAGCAGGTATGTGAAAAACCAATATCATTTTAAATTTCCTAAAATCCTCTCTCTTTTTCAAAGCGGACCTTTGGCAGCAGTGATTGACATAAGTCCTAATTTTGCGGGAATTTTACTCGGTATAATCAACATGTTTTGTGCTATACCTGGATTCATTTCCCCGTTAATTGTGTCTTATTTTACTTATGAAAACCAAACAACTGAAAGCTGGAAAATTGTATTTATCATTACATCACTTTTACTAATTAGTAGTGGATTAGTTTATGTGCTTTTTGCTGATTCATCTCAAAAAGAATGGAATAATCAAGCCGAAAAGAGAGATTACTTTGATAACGAGAATGATGAAAATAGAGAAATGAAAAGTTTCAATTATGTATCAAAAAGCTCATAACTTTATTAACAAAAATGAGAGAGAGAGAGATAAAGTAATCACGTTGAAATTAATTTCCATTCAGGTGGCACTGAATTTTTGATAACATTATGTTCCATTAAAGTTCTTTGAATTTGTTTCCATTTTTTACTTGCTCGTGCAAAAGAATCGATATTTCCGCAAATATAAAATCCAATCTTTGCTCTAGACAATATCACACTAATTCTATTTTCTTCTGACAAAAATCCAATGTCATCTTTCTCATTACTGCGGACAAGTGAAAGTAAGATGATATTTGATTCTTCACCTTGATAAGCATCTAAAATTGCAACTCTAACTTGAGGTAGTGAGTGCTTTTTTGCAACACGTTTCATTTCATTTCTAAATCTTTCCGCTTGCGCTGCATAAGGCGTGAGAATAACAATATCATTAGATGAATTATTCGTGACTAATTTCATATACAGACTGATTATGAATTCAACTTCAAATAAATTTTCTTTGGAAGTATCAATAGAAGATTCAGGATGATTGTGATTAAGGCAAAAGAAATTTGTTGTCATTCCTTTGACATCTGGATAGCATTTCACATTTGGTGCATCTTTTAAATGCTTGTAAATTGTATTTCGTACTAAATCACAAAATTCAGAACGCATACGTCTTTGCACATCAAGATAAGTACAATCATATTTATTCTTGATGAGTCTTTCGAAGAGTGAAATATTGAAGTCAAAGTGTCGTCTCAAATCATAACTGTTTGTTTGTGGTCGTAATTGGTGATGATCTCCTATCATGATTATGTGCTTTGCTTCCTTTGTAAGTGCTACAATTGTGTGACTCTCTAATAGTTCCGATGCTTCTTCAACAATAATTATACTGGGTTTCAACATTTTGTTAATACAATTGTTATGTGCTGCAAAACTTGATGTCATTCCATAAATTCTCTTATTGCTCACATTACAATATATATTGAGTTGATTAATTTCATCGCACAATCGATAATGCATTGAAATTTCATTGAAAATTGTGTGATTGTTTTCAGAAGTTTCTGCCAATTTTGATATTGTATCACGTTGTCTAGACTGCAATTTCTTAAAATAATGCTTCGATTCGATTGGAACAGTTTTCTTTGCTACATAAGGTTGAAGTGTTTCACTTTTACATTGTCCGCCCAATCGAACAATATCTTGAGTAAATTCAAGACAACCTATGAGCATTTTATCAAGAGCATTATTGGTTTGAGTGAGGATAAGAATTTTTTCATTTGTATTATATAAAAGAATTTTGAGAAGTTCAAGTCCAATAAAAGTTTTTCCAGTACCTATATAAAAGTAGAAAAAATTAAAATTTGAACAATTTTAAATAATATTCTTATAACAAAGTACCTGGTGGACCAACACAAATACTAAAATCATTACTAATTCCAGAGTAAATTGCATCAACTTGCATACTCTCAAATCCAAGTTCTTTTTCTTTGTCTTTCCATTCTTTAAGTGAATCCACTTTGAGTGTATGACCTTTGACGTCATAATATTGTGGACGCTCATATTTAGGAGAATTTATAGTATGATCAAGCTTTAAAATACGATTTTTGAATGGGAAATTATATTCATTTAAACTTTTTAAAGCAGCAAATACTTGATAGTATGGATCAAAATATGAATTTGGTTCAATCATATATAAATCTTGATTAAAGATGCTTTGAATATTAGGTATATTTTCGATTTTCTTGATTTCAATCATTACTGCACTTTTATCAAGTGAATCAATAATTTTCCTATATGTCAATACAGTTGCAACAATCAAGTCATTAAAATCTTTGCTTGAAGTAAAACACAAAATTTGACCATTAAAAAATTCCTTATGTGTTTTTAAATGAATGAGTATAATAGGACACTTCATGTTCCACAGTTTATACCATTCGACTTTAATTTGAATATTTGGGAAAATAGTTGCATCATGCGTTCTTTCTGTACGTAAGACTTTATAAATAGTATCGAGACTTTTAATACCAGACCGAAGTTGACACAAAAAGTCTTCTTTTATCAATGGTAATTGAACTTTTAAATAATCGATAACATCAACATATTCGCCTTTTATCACATTTTTACTCAAAACCTCTGATTCATTTTTCAAATCTTTAATTGTTGGGAAAATCTGGTAAAAAATTAATTTATTACATATTCATGAAATAAACAAATTTAACTTACATCAAATACTTGAACATCGTTTGATATATCCTTTACCATTTGAAGTGTTTCATGAAATTTTTTTATATTAAAATACTCGCTCTTAATGTGATTACTGACAGTTTCCATCAAAAGCAAGAAAACCTCCTTCATCATATCACAGCTTAGAAACTCATTTGTGGCTAATAAAACAAGCATAGATTCCAAACTTTCAAAAAATCCTTTCATATCAATAAGAAGCATGTATTTGGGGTCTTTACAGTTGATTTCAAAAAATTTTTCAATCAAATCAATAATCTGCAACCAAAACGATCTAATTTGTGACAATCTTACAAGAAGCATTTGACTGTGATATATGAAAGGAACCTCAAGCAATACTACATCAATTTTAATAAGTTCTACAAGTGATTCATCACTGAGATTTTGCTCATGTGTCTTTATAAATTTTTCAAAATTGCCATAGGTTTCAAAGATCAGTTTTTGAAATTCCTTCTCACCATATGATCTAATTCTACATAAATCTTTGTAAGGAAAAGGTGCTTCTTCTCTACATATCATTTTTTCTTTTGCTTTAGGTTTTCTTGATGAACTTGCGTTGGATTGCATTTGATCATTCTGTATTTCATAATAATTGTCATCATAATTTGGAATGCTTGACAATTCAGCCGGAGATTGTTTTACTATCTTAGTTTTAACTTTTTTTGATTTCTCATCGGTAATCTTTTGATCCCAATCAATTTGATCCCATGAATCACCATCATCATCCATATTATTAGAATAAATTATATCACTAATTTACTATTAATACTTTATAAACAAATTTAATTCTTTTATTACTTTGTTATGTTTATGTTTGAGCAAAATCTTGATTGTAGTGAAATCAAATTTTTAAAAACCGTTAAAGTGAGATTTTTGTGCTTTGAAAAAGTTACCCAAAAGAGTATATAAAGACATTTTGATTCAGCCGATTTTTCACATTTTGATAAAATCAATCAACTGTTCAATACGTATCAACAAATCATTAGTTCAAAAGTGAAAAGATCAATTAAAGATGCACTTTTATTCGCATATCCTAAAGTTAAAGTGAAAGTCAATCAAGGCATAGTGAAAGGATGCGTGGAAAAATTGCCAAATGGTCGAGACTATTTTAGATTTTCTGGCATACCTTATGCTCAAAGTCCAACAGGTCAACTTCGATTTAAATCACCATCCAATGATGGTGATGTTTGGTACAACAAGCAGTGATGGTATGACAATGACGAGTTATTTTAAGAAAAATCTACAAACCTACAATGATGATAAAGTCAAATTAGTACCACGAAGTGTGCATATTGATCCAATGAGTAAAGACGCAAAACAGTTGGGTGAGAAAATTTTTGACTTTTATTTAGGTGAAAGAGGAGCATGTGAAAGTAATTTGCAACAATTTTTCAATTTGATGACTGATTCCTATTTCTTCATTCCTCAAACAATACATGCGCGATTGAATCAACTATATCATCCAAATATAACACAATATCTTTACGAATTTGATTTTGACGGTAAACTAAATTTTCTCAAAAAGGCACTTAATATGACTAAGTTCAAAGGCTCTTGTCATTTTGATGATTTGAGTTATCTATATCGGTATGATGATGCAGAATTTTTTTTTCTTCAATGACTAAATTATATTTTTTTTCGCAGACATCAAATTATTGACGTGTCTGTTAGAGAAGATTCGCGGGAATATCAAATGCGAAAGAAAATGTGTAAATTGTGGACAAATTTTGCAAAATATGGTAATCCTACGCCTCTTATGAACAACCCAATATCAACAAAATGGGAACCAGTAAAATCTAACGACAGAGACTTAAAGTATTTAATCTTGAACGACAATCCTCGCACAGTCAAAAACATTCACTCAGAAAGAATAAAATTTTGGAGAGAGATTTTTGAAAAGTACAATGGTTCATTTTTAAATCCTATATGTTAACGTATCACACTGATCTTTTTTTGAAAAAAATGTTCTTAGAATTTTCAAATCAAGATATTTTACTTAATACTAATCCAATCTAAGACATAATTATGTCAAAGAAAAGCTTATGAAATGTAGAATCTATTTATAATAAACTCTGATCAATTTGCGATTGAATTTATTTCAATGTTTGGAATTTCGACAAAAATTTGTCTTCAAATATGAAATTGTTTTTTCAAAATTTGATTGCAAATATTTCACTAACGGGGCTAAACGGGACGTCAAGACTATTAACATATTTAAAGCTTATTCTAATCTACTATTTCATTAGTATTCCAGGGTGCGCACAGGTGAGCAGAAAAAGAATTCAATGTTTAAAAAAATTGGAAAATTTCAAAATGGCAATGGAAATTTAGGCATGAAATCTTATAACAAATGATAAAACTCTTATTATAGATCTATTGTATATCAAATAAGCTTTATTTTGATATAAATATATATAAGATTGATCAAGTATAAAGCGAGAAATCTCGATCTTAAATTTTCATATGAACATGTAAACAAAAAATATGTCAATTTTGAACTTTAATTTCTCAATAACTACTGTACCAAATCACTTGATAATTCACCAGACTGTGCATTTAATAATGTTTTAACGATTAGTATATAGTTGGAAGAAATCCGTGAAATCAACAAAATAATAATAAGTGAACATTTTTTTCAAAAAAAGATCAGTGTGCGTATGATTAATAAAAGTTCAATGTTCAAAATTATTTAAAAATATGACAAACTTTAAAGGGTGATAGTTAATAATCATAAAATAAATTTTTATTTTTATACAAAAAAATTTCTGATTTTGTTAACAAGTCAACAAAAGTCCAAAAGTCAATCAATTACTAACAAACAATTATTAATAATGAGTAAAAAGTGTGACGATAAAGAAATTTTAAAATTATCAGTCTCAATTGGCTGTATATAAACAAAAAAGACTCGCGAATCTATTGAGTAAGCGAAAGAAAAAAAAGAACGATAAGAAACCGTGATAAACATTGTCTCTCTTTTAATTTCGATTAATGTGCAAAGTTTGAGTGAAACACCTCCTATTTGATGATGATGTAGATTGAATGTGAAATTTTGAAATATTTTTTCTGTTATCATACTCTTGATGCATGTAGGTGAAAAATATTTTACGAAAATCATTTGATTTCGCGTTATGAAAAGAAATTGTTATCTCATTTTATTGTTAAATACACATATTGTCATTAAATTTTCTCAAGTTTCTATGGACAAATGAACATTCCTCAACATTATTTTTTGAAGATTTTACATAGATATCGTTTTATAATGAATAATTTTAAGAAATTCTCATTTATCTTAATTTTCATAGTGTAAAAAGCATAACGAATTGTAAAATTTACAAAAAGTTTAAATCAACCGTTATATCAGCTGATTTTTATTTATAAAATTGTGATTTAAAAATGCTACAACAAATCATTAGTTCAAAAGTGAAAAGATCAATTAAAGATGCACTTTTATTCACATATCCTAAAGTTAAAGTGAAAGTCAATCAAGGCATAGTGAAAGGATGCGTGGAAAAATTGCCAAATGGTCGAGACTATTTTAGATTTTCTGGCATACCTTATGCTCAAAGTCCAATAGGTCAACTTCGATTTAAATCACCTCAAAAATTGTTAAAATTTGACACAGAAGAATTAGATTGTACAAGAGAAAGAAGTAAATGTTTTCATAGATCAACTGTATTGAAAAAATTTATTGGATCAGAAGATTGCTTAAATTTAAATGTATACGTTCCTGCTGATTCAAATGACAAGAAATACAGTGTAATGGTGTTCATACATGGTGGTGGATTCATATTTGATTCTAATAGTGTTGATTTGTAAGTTTCATTATGAAATAATTTAAATATTTTATTTAACGCAAATAATTTCTACTAGTTATTCACCAGAGTATTTATTAATGGAAGATGTAATTGTTGTGACAATCAATTATCGTCTTCATGCATTAGGTTTTTTATCTTTGCCAAGCATGGGAATTTCTGGAAATGCAGGTCTCAAAGATCAGCAAATGGCACTTGAATGGGTTTATGAGAATATTGAACATTTTAATGGTGATGCACAAAATATCTGCCTTTTTGGTGAGAGTGCAGGCGGCTCAAGTGTTTATCTTCAAACTCTCTCACAAAAATCTAGAAAATTTATTAAAAGTGCAATTTGTCAAAGTGGAACTGCAGTTGATACTTGGTTAATGCAACGAAATGGATTAGAAAAAACTAAACGAATGGCAAAACTTGTAGGTGCGAAAGGAGAAAGTGATGAAGAAATTTATGCAGCACTAATGAAAGCGACACCTGAAGAGCTTTTTCGTAATCTTTTAAAAATACTTGATCCAGATGAATTTAGAAGAAATTTGCCATTTGCTATGAAACCGACTATTGAAGAAGAATCAGATGATGCTTTTATGACTCAAAGTCCTTTAGATTTGATAAAAAGTCAAGCTGGTCAAATAAACATACCAATGATTATGGGAAAGACAAGTGGTGATGGTATGACAATGACGAGTTTTTTTATGAAAAGTTTAAAAAATTTTAATGATGACAGAGTAAGAATGATTCCACAAAATATCAAAGTCGATTTAATGAGTGAAGAAGTAAAAATACTTGCTGAGAAAATTAGCGAATTTTATTTTGGTAAAGATGGTTTAACAAATGAAAAAATTCCTCAATTTATTAAGTTAATGACTGATATTTACTTCAATGTGCCTCAAACAATGCATGCACGACTCAATCAAATTTATCATCCAAATATAACACAATACCTCTATGAGTTTGATTTCGATGGAAAGCTCAACTTTTTAAAGAAAGCACTTAAAATGACTAAATTCAAAGAGACTTGTCATTTTGATGAATTAGGATATCTTTTTAGGTAGGATTTAAATAGAATTTAATTGATTCTTTATTAATTTTAAAATTTCAATAGACATCAAATAATTGATGTAAACGTGAGCAAGGACTCAAGAGAATATAAAATGCGAGAAAGAATGTGTAAATTATGGACAAATTTTGCAAAATATGGAAATCCAACACCATCACATAATAACCCACTGCCATCAAATTGGGATCCTTTAAAGCCAACTGACAAAGACTTGAATTACATGATATTATCAGAAAATCCTCGAATGGAAGTTAATCTGCATTCAGAGAGAATTGAGTTATGGAAGACTATTTATGAAAAGTACAATAGTTCATTTTTTGATCCTAAAGTATTATAAATTTTAGATAATAATTTCTTGAGGGTGGAGGGAAAAATAAATACACGTGATTAATACAAAATTTTTGAATGAATTTTTTAATATAGAGCATTATTTCATATCAAAGTAATTCTGCTATATCGACTACAAATACTTTTTCACAACAATTCTATCTTCTACCTAGTTTATTTTGATACTGAAAAGTTCTTTTATGTTCAAAAAAGAAAAATTATTTTCTTTCAATCATTTCAGTTCGAAAGCAATTTTCATTTAGAATAGAAGAATAGAAAAATTTTGTTCGCATAGATTGCAATTAATGGGAGGAAATTGTTCGAAAGGTAAATTATTGAAAATTGTAAAAATAGAAATTCCCAATGATAAATTTGTTAAATTTTTATTAGATGCTCAAAAACAAACAATACAAGAAGACGAAGAAGACACTATGGACAACCCAAGAGACAATGACTATAAAGCTCGATTAGAACAGAAATTATGCCTCTCAAAAGAAAATCCCGAGCCAATTTTCGACTTAAGTGACTGTAAGGATGAAACAAATATTTGAATAATGAAAATAAATTCTTTGAATTTCATCATTTCTTACGTTATTTTAGGCAATTTAGACAAACTACCGCTATCGTTTGCATTTCTTAAAGTTCTTCGTAAAGAAATTTTAATTCTCGGTAAAAATCAATTAAAAACATTAGCTTCTGGTGGAGATTTAAAAGAGTTGGAATTGTTAAAAGTACTCGACCTAAGTCATAATAAGTTCAAAGTATTACCAACAACAATTTATCACTTGAAAAATCTTAAAGTGAGTCATAAACACACACAAATACATACATACATATGAGAATCGCATTTCTATTGATAAAAAATTCATGACATGCATCGCTCGTACTCATAACATCAATTATTTACATATTTAATCACATGTAATTACAGGAGTTATTTTTATCACACAATCAACTTCAACGTCTACCTAACGTGTTGAATCGTCTGCAACAACTAGAACTTCTTGATGTGTCACACAATCAACTTGTCGACATCAGGTCAATCTCTTTTATGCCGAACTTGAGAATTCTAAATTTATCTGGCAATGATAAATTGGAAATTTTGCCGCCAGAATTAGCAACAAATGATAATTTACACGATCTAGTCTTTGACATTGAAAATATTAAGTCGCCAAGCAACGATATTCTATCAACCGGAACACAAAACATTTTGAAATTTTTAAGTACGGGAGAATTAACCGCTCCAAGCGATTTCGAAGTTGAGGATAACGTAATTAAGCAGCAAACACAATCTAAAATCACTACAAGTAGGATAATTAACGAGTCAATGAGTTCATCTACAAAGAAATTCTTGCAAAAAGAGAAAGTACATGCTGCAGAATTTTTAGACCACGAATTAAATGAAACTTTTCTCAAGGAGCAACAGAAAAAGAAAAAAGAGATGCTAAATGCTTTATTACTGCATGAGAAACAACAACAAGATGCAGTACATAAAATTTATCTTGAAAAAGATGATGAACGGAAAAAGCTAATTGACGATATTCGACAATGTGAGAAATGTTAAATTTCATATTAGAGAGAGCTTATCTAAACTTTTTAATTTATAGATGAAGAATCATCTACTTTAGTTGTGAATGAATTACTAACATTGAAAAAAGCAACAATCGATGCAGAATTGCTTGAGCAAGAAGAAATTGAGAGAGATAAATTACTTGAAAAAGTGAGTTTAAAAAGTTCAAAAAAATCACAGATTTTAACCGTTAAATTTTAGGTTCATCTTGAACAAAGTGATTTACGCAAGAAAGATGTATTGTCTGCAATGTCTCAATTACTTGAACAAGAACTTGACTTAATTCAAAATTATAATGATGAACGTTCAAAGACATCGAAAGTTTTTTTGGAAGAGGACTCAAAAAATAATTTACTTCTAAATGAAATTTTTACAGAATATGATAAAAATAGAGTTGAGTTGGTGGAAAAAATCAATCAAGATGAGGAGTGGCAGAAGTCAGCTGTTGCAACATTAATTGCCAAAAATGACGCAAGGAGTTGGGGTTTAATGGAACAAATAAAAATTGTTGAAGCACAAATTGCAGGTAAAATTTCTAAAAAAAGAACTTTCTTAGAAATGTTACTAAACAAATAAACTTTTTAGCTATGACAAATTACGAACTTGACAAAAAGAAAGTCAATCAAGAAGAGTTCCTTAATGATGTAGCTGAAAAAAGAGCGAACTTGACAATGGTTTTACTCGATCTTATGGATCAACAGGTGGATATATTTTACGTTTTTTATTCATTGTTATCTTTTTTTCTTTCTGACCATTTCTTTCATGAAAATATTTTAGGAGAAGCGCAAAAATCAATTATTGGAAACTCTTTCTGATATGGAAAATCAGCGCACTGATGATGACTTTTGGTTGATGCAATATCAAAAATTGATTGATCAACGTGATGGTGTCATGCAAAAATCTCAAGCATCAATTGATCCCGTTCTTGGATACAACTTTTTACTCAATGGTGTCATTCATGTTATGCCGTTCCTATTAAAAATTTGGAACAAAAAAGATTTCGATATTCAAAAAATTACGGAAAATGATTTGGAGAATGCTGGAATTAAAAATTCAAAAGATAGAAAAGGTGTGATGAAATCAATTAAAGATTTCCTATCAAGTAAGAGTATTGAAAACAACAACAACGAACGTGATGATAGTGATCTTGAAGAAGATGAAGCATGCTGTTCGAAGAAACAAGTGCCCACAGCCCCTCAGGAAATTACTAAAAGTCCAACGTCAAGTGCCTCATCGTCATCACAAGAGCAGGCTATAAATAATGCAGTTGAATGTGTTGTTTGCATGGATGCACAAACTCGTGTTATTTTCTTACCGTGTGGTATGTTTCTCGCAAGCATAACTTTCGATATATTCTTCTAATAAAATATTTGAATATTTCCAGGACATCTTTGCTGTTGCATAAATTGTTCAAAAGACCTCAATCAATGTCCCATGTGTAGAGGTGATATTGAACGAAAAATTAAAGTTATACAAGCGTAAATATAAATGTGCAATTATGCGTGATACATCAATTTTAATAGCTTTTCAATGCAAAAAAGGTTGACGAGACAAAGACATTCTTTATTTACTATTAATCTACATATATTTCTGCTTCAAATAAGCAAAGGAAAAAATTGTTCAACTCTTATCTTTTAAGATATTTATGCCGCTATACATTTTTAACAGACAAAGAAAGATTACTATACTATATTCTAGGCAAGCAAGTGTGTTATGTTATGAATTTTTATAATCTGTCAAAAAGAAGATGAAATGAAACATATACTTACTGTAACTATACTCTATTTCTATAACTATATTAAGTATGAAATTAGCTAAAAATGAAAAGAAGTTGTTGAAAAATAATCACGCGTTTTATTGTCGTTTTTTTGTGTGTGCCATTTTTCCTCAATTGTTTGTTTATTGTCAAAAATTTTAATTGTTATTTATTAAACACAATACAAATAACAAAAAATCTTTTTCTACTCTGAAACAATAATGATGTTTTCTATTCACTCAAAAACAAAAAAAAAAATAATAAAATGTTACCAAAAATTATATGAAAAATTGTGATGATATGCATTTTAAAGAGTATATGAATATATTAAATGAAGTTTTTGGCGCTAAATTTATCAGTCTTTTCTTTTCTTTGTACTTGAGCATGATACTGAATTACTTTTTCTTATTATAAGCAACACCTCCATAGCGTGCTATAAAATCGTTGATCTTAAACTTTCTCTTACAACCAGCATAGTTCATATATCGAACTTTTCCAAATATATCTCTCTCAGTCCATGCAGTATCATGAACTCCTCCAATTGACCACATGCAACCTACATAACCATTTGGATCTCGCCCATCAATGCTATATCGATCATTGAGATAAATTGAAAACTCAAGCGCTTCTTCAGGTGATTTAGTCCATTCAAGAATTTTCTTAGCCCAATACATTCGAAGAAAACCATGCATTTTTCCTTCTTTCACCATCTGTATTTGAGCTGAATTCCATAAATCGTCATGCGTTCGTGATTTTTCAAGTTCCTCCAAAGTATAAATAAATTCACGCTTATCTTTCTTATGATCATTTAATGTCTTCCTTGCCCAATCAGTAATACCATTGAGATTATCATAATTTTTATTATAGTAACAAAAATTGTCGCTCAATTCTCGTCTAACAACTGCTTCTTCTACAAAAGCACTGACTTTTTCACTAGCTGATTTTCGATACTTTTGTACTTCAATGACTGCGCGCTGAGGTGCAATTTGACCAAAATGAAAATATGGTGATAAATTTGAGAGTGCATCCACTAAAGGATCGTTACGTTTATCATATTTTTTTAAACGCTTCATTATAAAGGATTCAAGCATACCGATTCCATTACGATATCCTGGTTTAAATTGTTTAATTTCACCAACCGAAGGATCAGGTTTAACAAAATCTAAAGCTTCTTTCCAATCAATCGATTCGGCTTCTCCATTTTTCTCTGCTTTATAAGGATGTTTAATTACGGGAGGAAATTCTGTAAGATATTCAGAAAGCTTATCAGTGATTTTTGGTCGAATTGTCCTTGCTGCATATTCCTGCTTATCAGAAGCAACCCATACGGGAATTATATTATGAGCATCAACTTGAACAAATGGAATTGATGATGGAAGTTTTGATTTAATTTTATCTGTCCATTCACGATGAATACGAAGTGGACTAAAATCACTGACTAAGCAACCAATATTAAAATCTTTGACAAAGTTGGGAATTTCAGTTGCATGTTTTCCTTTCAGCAAATGAAAATTTATGTTGAGTTTTTTGAGATCCTTTGAAACTTCCTCTAAACCATCGAGCATAAACTTGTAATGACGAAGAGGAGAATTGAGAAAACTATCCGTTAAACAGAAAACAACATAAAGCGGCCATTTATTTTTCAATGCAAGTTTCTGTGCAAACAATAATGCCCAGTTATCTAAAAAGGCGGTAAAATTATATTCAATTTTGACGAAAAAAATTTAATACATTACCTTGCACTCGTTGATCTCGTGCCATCCAATAGACAATACCAGTTTTAGTATCAACAACTTCATCTAGATTATTTAAAAACTTTAGCCGCTTTTTATTAAACTTAAATTGTTGAATACTGTCAGCTGTTTTTAAGCGATTATTATGAATTTCTTCGAGAAAGTCATCATTTTTGGATTTTTTTGATGTTGATGCATCTTCTGTGCTTAACGTTCGCTTCATAATGAATCTAAAAGATATGAATCATTGATTTCAATTAAAATAATAATATTTAAAGCACTACAAACCTATAAAATTTTATTTTAAAATAAATGGCGGCACGATCGAAAACTTTTGTTGACATTCGAATATAGGTCGGTTAAATTTTTTTTAAAAAAATTCTGTGCGAAAATAATTTTTAAACTCGATTTTGTATTTAATTTTAAAATGGATGCTGTAACTGTGATTGATAACTTTTTTGGTGTTTATTTGCTTGTTAATAACAATGACAATCCAAAGTACAAGGGTAGATGTTATGTCGGTATGTAAATTTTTAAAAATATATTATGACATTTTAAATTTAAATGTGTATTCTATAGGTTTTACTGTAAATCCCACAAGAAGAATCACACAACATAATAGAGGAAAAAAATTCGGTGGCGCTAATCAAACTTCACGTATTCCAGGACCTTGGACAATGGTATTAATAGTTCACGACTTTCCTGATAATATTTCTGCACTTCGATTTGAATGGTAAGAGAAGAATAAATAAAAATAAATATTTAAGTTTAAATAAATTAATTTTTATAGGGCTTGGCAAGAACCAAAGAACTCACGTCGCTTGAAAGTAATTGACAGTATTCAACGACGAAAACCCAATGAATCACATTTCAATTTTCATTTTAGGTATGTTTGTAATCTTTTTTGTAATTTATGCACTAAAATTTTTTCCCTTAAAATATAGAATTTTAACAGAAATGATTAATACACCACCATGGAATAGATTACCTTTAAAAATTCGATGGTTAGAGTCTGATTATTGTATTGACTTTCCTTCAGATCGTTTTCCAAAACACATGTCAATTAAACATGGTGCCATCAAAGCTTTTAAAAAAACAGTCAGTCAAACACAAGAACAAAAAGAGCTGATGGATGCAGTAAGAACTCGTAAAGAATGTCATTTGTGTATGGAAAAAATTCAAAATCTTGACACAGATCGTGTTTTATGCATTAATCCACGATGTAAACTTGTAGCTCATACAAAATGTCTCGCGCGCATATGTTTAGAACCAAACCACTATTTGCCTATAGCTGGTAAATGTCCTTTATGTGATTGTAACTTTTTATGGAATGATATAATTCGAAAGAAAAATGGATTTTCTGTTCCATTCGTTAATATCGATGACGAAGAGGAATTTGATATTTAACAATTGAGACTATTTTTAATGGCCTAGCAAAAAAACTATTTAAAAAAAGTTTTATTCATTTTAAATTTTAATCATGAGGAGACTTTATAATATTTTTTAGCATTTACACATAATATATCATAACTTAATTAAATTTTAAAATATTTTGAATAAAAAGTCCAATTCAATACACATAAAATAGCATTCAAATCCATTCAAACATATTTTACTGTTAAATATTCATTTAGTTTTATCAAACAACACTTTTTGACAACCGAAACAACAAGCATAAAACACACCTTCAACAACACTTTGATAGCAATCTTGTCGAACAAAAAATAAAATTTAAGAGCTTTATAATGAGTGGTGAGAGGACTTCTTGAAGATGTGATGTGTGAGAAGAAGAGATGAAGACGAGCGAAAAATTGCAAAAGCACTAAAGTGTCGCGTGCGAGCTGACTATATATATATATATATGCATGCATGTTATATTATTATGTCATAGTATTGAAGCTTTAGACAACGACTGATAGAAGAAGTCAAATAAATAGAAGATATTGAGCAATTGCAACAATCGTTGATACTATAAAAGATGAATGCTGAACGTTGATAGTCACCAGTCTGCTTCTAGCCTTCATAGACTCGCTTTTTCAGTAAAATTATCATAATTTTTTACCTTCTTAAAACGAAAGAGCATCATCATGAAATTTGTGGTAAAGTGTTTTATCTTTTTAATATGAAATGAAAAGTGACTACATGTAAATAAATTGCTTCAATTATAGTTCACATTATTTTTTATTATGTGCTTTACTTATAAATCAATGAGTGATCAAAACGCAATTACATTAGAACAAATTAGCAACATAAATTTTGATGGAACTTATAGTTATGTTTATAGAACGAGTAACAATATTAATGCTGAAGGTAAAAATTCAAATAATACTTGTTAAATCAAATTTAAATATTTTCCTTCAAATCAAATAAATAATTCAGAGAGTGGAAAAGGCGGCGAAAGTGTAAGTGGTTCTTACTCCTACATCAGTAATGATGGCCAACAAGTAGAATTGACATATGAAGCAGATCATTTAGGTTACAGACCACAGAGTGACTTTCTACCGCAAGACCATCCGATTCCTGAATATATTCAAAGAGCACTTGATTATATAAGAAATAATCCACCAAATTTTAAAAAGTAAAAAAAGATAAAATGTTACAAGACTTGTAAAAATTATTTTAAGCTATACATTATAATAGAGAAAATAAACCACAATTTCTTCATTTCATAGAGATTTTTTTTTATTTTTACCCATTTGCACACATGTCATTGAACCAAGGGGATAGACACAGGGGCAAAATGATTGCCACTTTTCGCCACTTTGCCACCGTGTCTATCCTGCATTGAACTATCAGTTGTTGCTTAAACCATACTATGAAACTTTTATCACACATCGAATTGATTTCATTTGATCATAGTATCAAACAGTAACACTTTGTCTGTTTCTTATTTTCAATACACAATACATCCTAATAAAGAATTAATTATTTTTCATTTTTTCAAAATTGGATTTATTTTCAATTCTTTATCACTGCAGACATATTCTTTAGAATGAAAAATAAATCTTCGATTTCTTCTACAGTATGGTCCACATTTAATAGAAGTACAAATTTGACACGGGAACCAGCAGCCAGAACAATCTTTTTCCAAGCAATCGCATAAGTCATAACAAGTTCCTTCGAAATAAAATTGACCCTTTTCGTTGTACCTAATATTTCCTAGTGAAAGAAAATGAAAAGATATTTTTATAAATTACGTGCAAAAGATGATTTAAAAGGAATAAAATGATGATACTTACTGAAATTCTTAACTTTACCCATTTTCAAATTATAATTAATCCTAATTATTTTCTATTTTAATTCGCAAGAAATTTATCTAAAACAATATTGATCACACAAAAGAAATGCGCTTTAACCATGCGATTTTCTAACTTACTTAATTAATAACAACACTTGCATCTCTAAAAAATTCGCTCTTTGCAAAAAATTAAGACATCTTCAAAATCCTAAATGATCAAAATATGATGCAATAGGTTGTTGTTGTTTATATATTTATGCATCTTATTCAGGAAACGCCTATAATTTATGACACTTACTATCTTTAATTTGTCGTTGTTGTTTGCCTAAATGGCAATTTCTACGAGACTAACCTATTAACACATTCAATTAAATAACCATAAACAAACTATGACAATAAAAAAAAGATGTTCAGAAGCTACCGCAGTGATAAGCATTTGCATATTTATTCAAACATCAAACTTTCTCTCTCTATTGTGTTTTGAATGCTGCTGCAACCGTGAAATAAAGTTAAAAAACAAACATTGATAAAAAGACATGCTGTAAATTTATTTTTAAGTAGGTATAGATAAATCTATGGCGTTGATTTATTCATTTTATGTCGTCCTTCAACTTGAAAAAAAAGAAACTTGATTAGACGCATTTATATTAATAAACATGCAAATTATAGATCATTCCATCAAAATATTAAAACTCGTATAATTATCAATCCACAACCCTCAAATTATAAAATCTTCTCATTTATTAAACACAGTTAAAAATAATTTAAGTAGTTTAAAACAAATCACTGTGAAAAAGTACAAGATTTTTAAAAATCTTTTTTTATGTATTATAAAAAATCTTGTTAATGATCAATTTGTCCTTCAAAACTTCAACTTGCACCAAAATTTCCATTCCAAACTCGATCTTCATTAATGCTTGAGTATCTGACAAGTGGAAATTAACATATGGAGGTGAATGATCAGTAAATATTTTTATTATAACATTGTCCGTCTGTTGTAAATTCTGTGATAAAGAAAAATTTTAAAATGATTTCTGATTATGTATTTTATCCATACCTTATAATAGATTTTTATAACATGACCTGTCTCCACTAAAACAACTTCCAAATTGAAATCATAAATGCCCAAAACTGCAGCCATCATTGGCTTTGATTTCAATGATTGAATAAAGTGCATAAAATACAAATTTGAACTATCGTCACCAGCTATTTTTGCATTATACTTCTGTGTATTACATATTGTTGCAATTTGTTGAATTTCATCTGGTGTTTTTGTGGTCAATTTCTCATAGCCTAAAGCAGCATTTAATGTACGATGAACTAAAATGTCAGCGTATCGTCGTATTGGCGATGTAAAATGCGTATATATAGGAATTGATAGTGCATAATGCCAAAAATCGCTTTCTTGACCACCAAACGAACTACAAAAGTATTTTGCTCGTGACATAGTTTTTGAAACCACTAGATTAATTGCGGCATTCATGCCATTTGGATGTTTTGCAAAAGCAATTAAATTCTCCATTGATTTTGATAAAATGGCTGATGAGCTTACATCCAATTTAACTTCATGTTTGCTAAGGATTTTTACTAATTTTTTCATCGCACTTTCACTTGGCGGATCGTGATGTCTCAATAATGAGACTTCCGGGAAATTTTGATTAATGAATGTTGCTACCGAAATATTTGCCAAAAGCATGAATTCTTCAATTAATCGATTGGAGTCTTTTATTGGATACTTAAAGAAATCAACAGGTGTCTCCATTCGATTGTCATCCTTGTTAAATTTAAAAGAAATTTTAGGTTGATCAATTTTCAATGCACCGTTTGCTTTACGATTCGCTCTTAAAACGATTGCCAATTTTTGAAGTTTAACAATTACTTCAGCAACATCCGACACAGTAAAACCATTATAGATTTCTGGAAATTCATTTTCAATACTACTCCAATTTTGATCTCTTTTGTCAATGACCATTTGTGCATGATCATAGCTCAATTTACCACATGAATTAACTATTGATCTTGTATAGCGTGTCTTGTAAATTTCTGCAGTATTTGGATTCATTTCGAAGAAAACACTATAAGCCTATTTTTGATAAAAATGACAATTAATTTTCTATAAAAGTATTTGAAACAATTAAAACTTACCATTTTATCAGCACCAGGTAGAAGAGAACAAAGAAGACAAAGTTTTTCTGGTAGCATATGATAAACAGCATCAACAAGATAAATGGTAGTAGCTTTTTCTCTAACAATTTTATCCAAATCTGAATCTTCTTTTACAAAGTAAGAAACATCCGAAATGTGAACACCAACTTCTAAATTTCCATTTGGTAGCATTTCACACGAAAGTGCATCATCTAAATCACGAGCAGTTTCAGGATCGATCGAAAAAATACATTTTGATCGTAAATCTTCACGATATTCAAATTCTCTTGCAGGAATCACAAATGGTTCACTCGGCAGTTGATTTAAAATGTTATTGTCAAATGGTCTTGGATCGAGATTATTCTGTTGCAAAATTGCAGCATTTTCAGTCTTCAATTGACCTTTTGTTCCAATAATTGAAACTACTCTTCCATATGGCTGATCATAATTCCATTCAAATATTTCAACAGCAATCAAAAGTTTTTCTGTTAATGCTACATCTTCAGGAATGCCTGTTCGTGAATTTACTTTAATGATATTTGGTATTCTTGTATCACGAGAAATGAATGTTAAATTTTTTCTGTTCTTTTTAGTATTACTAAAATTAGTAAAAGACCCAAGAACTCGACGAGAATGACGTTTTTCAATTATCTCTAAGACACAACCGAAATTTCTATTTTCAAATGAAATTTCTCCTATGAGTTCATTATCAATAATGTCAGGTGACTGTATATCTGACTCTTGTTGATCTGAATGAGATGATGTATCATTTCCATTTTTCACTAAAACACGAACAAAATCACCATGAAAAGCATGCTTCCGAAGAATTAAATTAGTAATACAAACATCTCTCATTCCATTAGACAATGACACATAGGCCTCTTGATAATTTCTTTGATTAACACGAATTTCACCTTCAACAATGTAAGCTTGATTAGTTTCAACCAAGTGCTTAGTCACATCATCAAATGCCATTTTTCGTACATTTTGATCTTTGAATGCATTCTCGAAAAGAATTCCAAATTCATGATTATAAACCAATTCATTGAGTTCATTATGACTTTTTGCTATCAATCGGAAGCGTTCTACAAAATCTGGAATATTAGCAGACTCATTGATCTTTATAATAGTATTCGATGAAGAAACCATTGCAGTTGTTGTTTGCTCTGATTTTTGTAAGGATGAAAAATTTGGAGTAAGGAATGTAAAATCGGAAAATCCCTTTCGAGAAATAAAATTTTTTTCTTGTGCTTTTTTTAATATGAGCTCATTGCGTTCTTGATTTGAAGATTCTAATAGTCTCATAATAAATTCATCCAATGGCGAAAACTGAGTTTTACAAATGTTTAATTTTAGCAGTCGCGAAACAAATTCCCAAGTGCCAAATTGTTGTAAATAATACATCTGTTCCTTAGAATAACGATAAATTTCTGTTTCTCCAATTTTAGTTTTTGAAAACACAAAATTCCTTTCTATATTAGTTGAATAAATCTTTAACTTGGGCAAGTCATTATGGTTTTCTTTTTTATTGTCAATTATTGAGTCAAGTCTATGTATTGTGCGGTCGATTTTTTCTTGAATAATTCTATTAAGTGCTTCAATCTCTGCACGCTTTTCATTTCTACTCATCTCACGCTTTACCTTTGCAATTGGTGAATTTTCAACAGATTTCACCAAAGTTTCAAGCTTTTCTTCTGCTGTTGCATCAGTTTCAGATTTCTTAGCTTTTCTAAATGGTGAATTTTGTGAAGATATGATTGCATTAGCCGTGATCTTTCCAGCTTGAAGCATTTTCAACTGCTCAAACATATTTACTTCTTTGCTCCTTTCTTTTGTCTTTTTCATTGGAGATATAGACTTCTCTTTAACTTTGCGTTGATCATTCTGAACGGTAATTTTTATGTTTTGAAGTTTCCCTGAACAGCTTTCAATAGCCTCAACCATGCGATCTTCCTTTTTCTTTTTCTTCTTGGGTGATTCTTGGACTAGACGAATATTCTTTGAAGCCGATTTTACTAAAGCAAAATTTCCAAGATTATTTTCATCTCAATAACCCAACATTTTGATATTCATACCTCTTTCAATTTTAGCCTCAACTTCATTTAAAGCAAGCGAAAAATAATACTCATTAACTGCTATCGGAACAATTAAAAATTCTGAAAAATGAATGCGGTTTTAATAAAAATTAACATTCTATTTCTTTTTTATCTTTTATATTCACCGTTAATGGATAATTTATCAAACTTTGAATGTAAACCATCTTCGTCCATATTTGCTTTCTTTCTACTACGCCTATGTTTGTCTTTACCCATTAAAATGAGAAAAATCTAAAATAATGACCAATACACGAAAATTAGAATTGCAAAATAAAGGGCATCGTTTTGTGTGTAAAGTAAAAATGTTTTCAAATTTTTTTCCGTTAATAATTTTCTTCTGAAAATTTAAATTAAATCCGGATTTTATCAATCACATGTCAAAATGAAATTTGGTTTCTTAGGATTAAAATTTTATTAAAGCATATTCTTACGTAAAATTGATTTTATATAAATTAATTGTTGTTAGTCTAATAAATTGCATTCAAAACTTTTTTTTTAATTTTTCTAAATTAGTCAAAAATTGCATTTGTGGTTATTTCTACAATAATTTTTGATCCGATTTACTCATTTTTAAAACAAGTCATATTGTCCATAATCTTTCTTTTGAATAATTTTGAATTAATGAAGGAGAACACTATCTCTAGTTTCACATCAATCACCTAATTTTCCCTAAATATTCTCAACTTGAACATTATAAGCTATATATTTTTTTTTAAATTCCTCATTTTGTGTGTATAGGTATAATTAAAATCATACAAATAGGTGAATTTTCAGTAAAACCTTTTTTTAAGTAATAATTACTTTATTGCTATTTATGTAGATTTTGTTTGATGTTTAATATGTCTGACTGTTACTTTAATGTTGTGTGCTATGAATTTTCTTAAGATAGTAATTTCAAAATATGTACGGATATGGTATGTGTATGTCCATTAATTTGTTTAAGAGTATCTTTTTGTGTATTGAGAAAGCGAGCATTAAAATAAATCAAGATTCATGTCTTTATAATTTCTCTCCCAATAGCCTCCAGTAAAAATCCAATCATCTTGTTTAGTATTCGGATTGTATTCCTGTTTGAACCATCTGTAACTTAATAAAGATAAATTCGTTTCATAAAATATGAAGATATTTTAGTAATAAACTAATCTCACCTTGGCTGCCAATCATCGACTCCCTTTTTAGCTTTACGAGTTTTTCTCATATCACGTTGCTTTTCCTCTAATCTCGTTTTTTCTTGTATTGCACCTTCTAAATCACCATTCTCGAGTTTTCTTATGTCAGGTCTAAGTCGTGAATCTGTTGGACATAATACGGATTGTGTCATATGAGGTTCGATTTCATTTAATGACATTGCAAAATTCGTAAATGAAAAATAATCTGTACTGTTTGCAGGCCTTGGTTCAACAGTCCAAAGTGTCTCAGAGTTGGGTATATCAATTGAATACGCTGATTGTGATTTTGGTATTTCACATTTTTCACTACATGCTCCTTCCATTTCAGGTTCTGGTGATTTGTCATGTTGTGGCGGTTCATGTTCGTTGTCTTGAATTGAGAGACTTCTAAATGAAGACATTTTCAAGCTGTTAAGTTTCGAGAAAACTTTTCTTGGTGTATTTACTGGTGACTCTGAATTTGGACTCTTACTACCATCACTTCGTTTAAATTTATTCGGATTTTCTTTTAAATAATTTTCATATGAATCGTAGTCTGTACACTTAAATACATCTGTCCATCTTCCATAGAGAAAAAGTAATTTCTTCTTGCTGTATTATGTATTTAAATTTTAATTAGATTAAAAGCATTCATCATTCACTAACACTTGACTAACTTACTCTTTATCTTGAATCGTCCCTTCAACACGATGCAAATCTTTGTGAATCGATCCAGCTGGTTTAAAATGCAAAACTGCCCGTAATGCAGACTGATGATTAACAATTTCTATAGTGCCATATTGCTCCATCCACAGTTTCCCTACAATGACATTGTGAATTGTGCAATTTGGATTGTTCCATGAATATGTTTCATTCCATTTTGGCAATTTAACTGTAACTGTTCCTTTTGGTTGAACCTCAACTGATTTTCCCCAAAATTTTATTTTAGGATAAATTGAGCCATAAAATGAAAAGTGTGGTGAGTCAGAGTGAAAAGCAGAAACTGGTGGATGATGAGAAACTTGTTCGCATAGACAACGAAAATCTGGTCGTTCAATTTCATAAGTCTCGCCAAGAATTGGATTAAATGGCTTGCCCATTCTCTCCCAATTGCAAGCTAGGGCAGACACAGCAAAAGCTGCAATATATTTTAATCGATTAACTTGATCTTCTTGCTCGGATGCTAATCTCAATAAATAACTATACTCCATGTATTCAACCATTCGCTGTAAAAAACTCAATGGCTCATTAAATTGTACTGGCATCGTTATTTTGCTTAAATCTTTTCCAATGCATCCTTTGAGAATTGTCATCATGTTGATGTCCTGTTTTTCAAACATTACAACAGGCAATTTTGTTCTAAAATTGATAAAATTTTAAATAATGTTAAAATCATTAGTTAAATTTTAAATGAATTGAAATCATTTTAAATCTACCCAAAAGGCTCTTTGTCTCTCATTTTATATTCTTATACAAAAAAAAATTCTACAGAATAAGAATGAAAATGAATGAATGAGAATTAGGTAGGGAAAGAAATTACTTAATGATAATTTTAGAAATTCAATTAATTTTATGTTAGTGAGCGAGCAAAATACTGTGCAAACAATTACAATTTCTAGCAAATCAGCAATTTAATACATTAAACATTCATAAATCATTTTTGATATTTGCCAAGCGATAGAAAAATATTTTTTTTTCCTTAATAGAATAATTAAATTGCATCGATAATATAATATGAGGTACATGAAAAGAATTTATGCTTGACAAGATTTGTTTAAATAAAATTTTATTCCATTCTTCAATGGGTTTTGTTTTGTAAATAAGACATCTTATTAATGTAGGTTGTGAAAAAACACAAAGTTTATAACCTTTTTCAGAGTGAATAACAGTAGTCAGCGAATGCGAAAGGTAAGGAAAATTCATTCAACGACAAAACCTATGAGAATGCAGGAGGGTCTGTTTCATGAAATATAAAAAAACGAATATACGCGTGCTGAAAAATGGATAATATGAAAGATTGTGTTGATAGACTTCGGCGACATCTTGCTACATTGTACTTAAGTGAATTAGGAAATTAATTTAGCGAACAGAGTAAAAAGTTTCAAGGAATAAAACTTTCATGTTCTTTAAACATCTTCGAGATTTAGATGGTGCCAAGATGAAGAAATGAGACAGAAAGAAAAGATTTTTGGCAAGTAACAAACTTTTAACAATTCATTATAAATCATCATAATGATGACACAAGGACGAAAAAGTTACTTAATGCATAAATATGACAAAAGAATTAATTTATTTTGTGTGATGAATCATTGCTCTTACCAATTAATTGATATTTTCATGTCTTAATATAAATCTCTATCCAAAGCTATCTTAAGACTAAATTATTGTATGTATCTCAATCGATTTCTGATAAGATATTCAACAAATTTTCTATATAAAATAAAAAGTGACTGTACCAAAAAAAGAATAAATTTATTCTTATCATTAATCCCTTCTCTTCTTTATCAAATGGAAAAAATGATAAGAAAAATTGATTTTTTTGGCAAATAACATTATTGCAGTATCATAAAAGATATCGTAGGTGAAGCATCAAGATGAAAGGTAAGACAAAATTGTGAAAAAAAAATTATAAAAAATTATCTTTTAAATTTTATTCAACAGCTCTTATTATTATTATACTAATTAACAGCTTTCAACTAATTTTTTGTAATGATATTAATTTTTTAATGAGATACTTTGTTTCAAAAGAACCACATTTTCCATCAATTGACATTAACGAAATTTGTAATGGCGCCTTTTTTGAAGCACGACCCTTCCCAGGAAATAGCAATTTTTTTGTCGGATGTATTCGTGGTAATGGAATAATTTTACAATGTCATCCAAATGAATTGTTTGATGAAAATCAGCTTAAATGTGTGACAATTGATGAAATCAATACGACAACCACAATAATAACAACAACAACAACAGTTTCAACAGAACCACCAAATTACAATGACCTCTGTGAAGGTTTATTTTTTGATTTTATAGAGCACCCAAATGATTGTGGAAAAGCGATTTTTTGCTATGAAGAACAAGCAATAGTGAGGGAATGTTCACTGGGAACAATTTTTGATAAAATCATACAAGAGTATGTAAATAATTTATTTATTCATGCAATTTATCTCTTTTTTTTTTTTAATTATTAAGTTTCTTTTAATTGTCAGATGTCGCCCAGGGAATCGTGTTACATGTGAATTTTATGACATACCTCCTACAACAACGAATGTTCCAATCGAAACTTCAACTGCACCAGACCTTACTGATATATGCAATGGCGTAGATCTTGGCTTTATAGAGCACCCTAGTGATTGTGGGAAAGCTATTTTCTGTTTTAATCAACAAAAAGTTTTAAGAGAATGTCCAGAAAATCACATATTCGACATTCAGCTGGGAATGTAAGTATCCTTTTTTTCGTTACCTATTATTGCAAGAAACAAAATATTTAACTTTTCAAGTTGTCGACTCGGTAATCGTGATACATGTGAATTTCAAGAAATGCCTCCAGATGGAAATATCCCTGTCGAAACAACCACATCTCTAAATTTAGATGGAATATGTTATGGAAAAGAATTTAAATTTATTGAACATCCAACAGATTGCGGCAAGGCAATTTTTTGCTTCAACCAAAATCCAATTTTTAGAGAATGTCCCGAAAACCAAATTTTTGATATCAGCATTGAAGAGTATGAAAAGATTTCGAATTTAAGTCATTTCATTCTCATTCATTTCTTTATTTAAATAGCTGTCGAGATGGAAATCGTGAAACTTGCTTATTTTACTCAAGACAAAACATGAATGAGCATCAAAATCTTTGCAAAAGATTAGATGATGGTAAGCGGCAATAAATTTTCTCTTGCAAAAAAACCTCTTCTTCGTGCATTCTTTGAAAGAGAAAATTCAAAAGTTATTTGAGTGAAATTTATTCATTTTCTTTTACAGTTCTAATACCACATGAGATTGATTTAACGAAATTTTATCGCTGTGCAGCTGGAAGAGCTTATGATATGAGATGTGATTTTAATGAAGTATTTGATATAGAGAAAGAAATGTGTGTGAAGACAAATTGAATTTTAATATATTTATCTCCTGTCAATTTCATCTTTGTTTAAAATTCAAAGGTTAAAAATGGCTAAATGGAAAGTAACATGATTAAAATTCAATAAAAGATTTATAAAAAATACATATTTAATACAATAAATTAATCATTTAAGCTCATTCTTTAGATTTGATAAGGAAAAAAAATTATTTTCGGCATTTGAATGAGTCAATAGTGCTTACCAGTTACCCGTCATAAAGAGTATCTGATAAAAACATACTTAAACATCATTTGCCTCTTTTTTGTGCTTTCGAAACATTGTCAATGAGTAATTCTTAATCTACGATTAGATTAGATAAACACATTTTCAACTTGCCTTAAAGCAACCTTTTCGAGAGCGAGAGCTTTTGAGTAATTTATATTCTCGATGAAAACGTCTAACTCTCCTTAGTTTTCAAGTGACATTCAAAGACAGAACACATCAAAAGAATAAAAAAGGAAAATCAAGAGTAAATGATATTTTAGTAAAGTGCATAAAGATAATTGACTAACTTCTTTATTATTTACAGTGAAAAATTTTCAAGTCGTTATTTTGTTCACAATTTTATTTAACGTTTTTGAAATAAAAGCACAAAATGTGTGCTCTGGAGTGTGGGCTGGCCGTGTATGGAATGCAAACGATTGTAGCAAATATTACACTTGTGTTTTGACAATTCCGATCGAAGGTTCATGTGATGCTTATGAAATTTTTAATCCTGCCACTTTAAATTGTATCCCAGGAGATCCTTCTACATGTAAACCCTTTGATTCAACAACTATAGCGACAACTTTCTCGCCATTGCCAGATAATACAACTACGACGTTTATTCCAACTAACACCACATTTTCAACTTCTATTTCATATAATACAACGACCACGACTATGAGAACAACAACATCACCACCGAACATCAACGATATTTGCAAAAATGTATTCTTCGGGGCTAGGCCATTTCCTGATTCGGACACACTTTATGTTGGTTGCATACGAGGAAATGGTGTGATTCAAGAATGTTTTGTAAAAGAAATTTTTGATAAAACCATCAATGAATGTATTGAACACTGTGAAGTCAGTGAAAATATCTGCATAGGAATTAAACTAAATATTATTGAGAATCCATGTGATTGTACACGTTATATTGTTTGTTTCAATGAAGCAATGCTTGATGATGGCGAATGCGGCCCAAATGAAATATTCAGTCCCAATGATAGAGAGTAAGTTTTTATCTATTGATAAATTACTACCCATTTCGAAATTTCATTGATTATTTTTTACGTCTATTGTTACATAGATACCGACCCGGAAATCAGGAAACTTGTGAACTTTATTCCGAAAATACAGCAACTATTACAGAGCCGACATTCCCTATCACCAGCACTACTACTTCAATACCAATTTTCAATCCATGCTCGTCGATTGAGATAGGCCGCGTTCCTCATGAGACTGATTGTACTATGTATTACAGTTGCCTGAATTATCAATACGCTCTTAATCAATGCCCACCGAATCAATTCTTTAATGAAACTATGAATCACTGCCAAGTAGGAAGTTGTTAATTAAACTCAAATAATAAAAATGTGTCTTGTCACAAATAAACTTTCCTATTTATTTAAAGAATTTCAAAATCATGTATTATCTTTTATAAAATCAACTAATTCGCAGCGCTTAATTTGTTCGTATTATTCCGCTACCTTTGCCTGATAAGATATCATTTTGTGATTTTTTGATGACAAAATTGGATATAAAAATATGTCCATTAATTTCTTTTCCTCCAAAATTCATTTAAATTAAAAGCGCTATATTCATGAATAAAATTAAAGAAAGGTCTCATGAACGTTTATTCTTAAAGCCATTCTCTTTAATCATTTTTTATTCTTCATGTATTAAATTTTTTCCCCTGTAGCTATTTTAATTTAAAAAGTGCATACATTTATTCATCAATATTTTTTCAATGCAAGAATTATTCTCATTTTTCATTCTTGACAAAAAAATCATTATGTTGTGGTACATTCTTAAGCACATTGTGCATGTTAAAAAATTTATATCTATGTATGTGAAAATCAATAATAAAAACAGATCATGCCTTTTCATCAGCACGTAAAACGGGACGAACAAAAAATCGAAATCGTACTTTGCTTTCTATTAAGTTTATTATAATCTCAAAAATACTTCATATACAAATGAATATCGATAAATTGTACTTCTAATGTTAATTATGTTAAGCAAATGGATTTGCATGGATTGTAATGTCATTTATCTTAACTTGTGTAAGTGGTCGAAAATTTTTTGAATTAACTGGAAGTTTTTCGAGTACATCGAGAGTTTCGAAGCCATCAATTACTCTTGCAAATATCGTATATTTTAAATCAAGCGCCGGTTGGGAAGAATAAGTGATGAAAAATTGAGAAAGATTGCTATTTGATCCACTGTTTGCATAAGACACAATTCCCCGTCTATCATGTTTTAAATTTTCATGAAATTCGTCTTCAAATTTCCCATCATAAATTGATTTTCCACTTTTACCCGTGTTTGTATGGTCACCAGTTTGAACAATAAATCCTTTAACATTTCGATGAAATTCACAATTGACATAGTAATTAGAACAACATAATGCAAGAAAATTTTTTGCTGCTTTTGGAACTTCAGAGCAAAAAACTTCAATCTTGATGTTACCAACATCAGTGTGTAGTGTTACGGACTAAAAGGTTAAGTGAAGACAATTTGAGAATATTCATGTATATTTTAATAAACATGTTGATTGATAGAAACAGAAACTTTTAAGAGATAAAAGAAGAATCATTTTATTTAATTTTCATTTTAATAAAACACGTTTCTAGAGAAAAATATGCGCTAAAATTCATATCTGCTTGTGACAATCAATTTCCACTTACCATTTTGCTCTTTTATTAGTTTTAAAAACAATTTATTCAGTTTTATTGTCTGTGTTGAATTGAGAGATGTCAACTTTAAATTCATAATTTTTTATCTACAAAAACTACTAGGTAAGTAGAATTATTAATAAATTACGGATTAAAACAGAAGAGAAGTTTCTCCAATAAAAAAATAAATTGAATATGAACTAATAAAATAAATTCTCAATAAATAAGAATAAATGGAAAATTGATTGATATTCGAAACTTTTAGGTACACAAAGAGGGAAATGAAACCGAGAATCACAATTGAAAGCTGAATACAATATGATATGATATGAGTAAACTTTTTAAATGCTTTTTTCCTTCCCTTTTTCTTCTATTTTATATTGCTTATTGCTTTGCCCTCATGTATATATCATGAAAGAAATAAGTCAAAATAATTATTCACCTACCTATATTGATTTTTCGAATACTGTGCCATTGTTGATTAACTTTCAATATGTTGTCGCAGTAAAGTGTTTTATAATAAACGATTAAAGAATGTTTGACACAAAAATCCTATTAAAGTTTCGATATACACACAAAAATTATCCAATTCTTTCACTCCATTAATTCAAGCGTCTTTTCTTAAAAATAACTTAATTTTAATGTTTCAATAGTCATAAAGTATCTCATTGAACTTAAATTTTCTCACAATAGTTTCAAAATTTACAATCCATTTAAATTATCGTTCAGAAAAAACCAAGAAATGATAATGGTGTATGTAAATGAAAAAGGATTATTCACAGCAAATGGATCAATAAATATGAAAAATACTTTGTCTATTATTCCAAATTTATATGTGCACTTATTAATTGATTGGTTATTGTATTGTTACTCATAATTAAATGTTAAATTTTTAATCTAATCGAAACTTTTTATCACAGCAAATTTAACCACCCAAACTAATTTGCTGCTGTCATTCACAAGAATGAATGAATTTTTTTCCTCAATGTATTTTATTTTCTCCTACTTATGATATCGATGTTCATGCGCATTAAACTTTAAAAACCAGTGTGTGAGGAGAAATTTTTTTAACAGCAACAGGATCTTTTTTTATATGTAATGAAATGTGATAGTAAGTGAATTTTACCTTTTAAAACATTACATATAAGCAAAATTTACGAGAAGGCTTTATAATCTTGTTGACCTTTTTTCCTTACACTTTTACAGAGCAGAACAATAAAAACTAAATATCTGAAGTTGATTTTAGATATTTTTCAGTAAATTTTATTTGAAAAATTCTTTTATTACTTTCACACATCAGATGGAAATTTTTTCATTATGAAATTTGCGTTAGGTTCTTAAAATATCGCATAATTTATTTCTTAGCGGCTGGAGTTTCTTCCTCCTTTGCATAAGTCTGCAATAATTCTTGCTTCTTATTTGCGATTCTCTGTTCGCGACGTTTTCTTGCTTCACGGACTCTGTTTCTGCGTGCTTCAGCTTGATCGTTCAACATCTTTGTACGAGCCTTTTCTGCTTTACGCTTGTGAATGTGCTCCATAAGAACGCGCTTATTTTTGAAAACATTACCTTTTGATTTCATGTACAAATCGTGATACAGATGACGATCGATTTTCTTTGCTTCACGGTATTTTTTCAAGAGACGACGAAGGACACGCATGCGAGTCATCCATAGGAATTTTTGAGGCATTCTCGCATTAGCTGTACCTTTACGCTTTCCATAACCACAGTGACGTCCCTTACGACGAGCAATGGTATTTTTGCGAACGCGGAATCTACTGTGGACGACGACTGGCTTCTTGATGATGAGACCATCCTTAATCAATTTGCGAATATTTTGACCTAAAATTGTATAAAAAAAAATTAATTAAGATCCTTTTATTGTTTATATGAAGCCATTAGTTTGTTGTTGAAAAACTTTGCAACTATTTAAATCACATCAATCAAATTTAAACAATGAATAAGTAATTCAATTTCTATGGCAAAATTTAAATTGAACGAATCATCACGATATCAAGTTGATTGTCAAAGTGCATTTGCCATTATCATCTCTCAAAAGATGTTTATGAAGAGATCTACTTACGAGAATTTGTATTGCCGATTTCATTAGTTTCATTTGGATCCAACCACACCTTCTTCTTGCCACATTTCATTACTGAGGCTGCAAGCCTCTTCTGCAACTTGAGGGAACTAAAAATAAGAGAAGAAAACAAAAGAATTATTTTTATTTATAGGTTAGGGGTATTAAAAATTATATCTAATTTCACAATTGAATGAAACAAACTTTTAGTAACAAATGATTAAGAATTATTTAATCTCAAATTAGAATTATCACATTACTTTAATAAAGATATTTTATTCTTTTTTAAAACTCAAATTAAATTTCCATTTAATAAAAATTTGATTTGTTGACGCAAAATAATTTTTGAAATTTTATTTTTCATCTTTAAATAGTTTTTGCATCACATCTTTCACTTATTAATGATAGATGAAAATCTTATCTTCATTGTTACATTAATTTTGTTATTCAAAAGTTGAAATATACCATTGAAAATTAATTTTTATCTCACCTCATGTTGTTGTCGTTCAATAGAATTCCAAAAAAAGAAAGATTCTGTGCGCAATTTTCGGAGCCTCACATTTTGTTCGACAGTATTTGAATTTTGAGAACAACCGTTATCAAATTTTTCGAAATTAAAGTTCTGTCAATAAATTAACGTCAGATTCTATCAATTACAATAAATGAAATGCTGAAATAGAATATATAAAGAAAATAAAGTAGTTTAAAGCTAATTTATATTGAAATAATGTTTTATTTAAAAACTTTTCTTTTAACAATTGAAAAGTGAAATCAATTTTTGTCAAGCTGTAATAATTACGATCCATCTGAAACGAAATATAAATTTTAAAAGATGATTTTGATGTAATAAAACAGAAAAGGTAATTAATAAATTGTATTTTCAGATTATACAAGTAATCACTTAAAAGTCATAAGAGATGTCAGAAAAGTAGTGTATATAAAATCTCATCATTTGATTTGTAGCCTTTTATAATTTTTAACCTTGTTTTCTTAAAAATTACCTTAAAAACCATCACTTTGCAGAGTCGATGCATCTGGATTGAATTTAATTTGTAGCTATCACAAATTCAACATTATCTGTAATTAGAAAAATTATTTGTCAAATTGTATTTGAGAAGAGAAAATGTTTCTTTCGCGTCAAAATGACATACGCTGCAAATCCCTTCATTTATGAATTTGAGTTTTGTTTGTGCGAAAGTTGTTACTTTTCGAGTAGAAAATAGCACTGACATGATAGATTTTCTCAGTCAGAGACTCTAAACTCGGAAACTACTTAATATTTAAAAAATGCTTACCAATCTCCTATGAAGTCCATTTTTGTTGATTTTCATCATTTATTCTTTTAATTTTCCATGCTCTTCATGAGCACATTAGATTTATTATCACATTTCAGAATGTTTTACAGCTAAAAACGCTATTTTCAAGACTTGAAATTATTTATAATATTTCAAAGCGTGTTCTCTCATTCGAAACTCGACGAAAAAGAAAGAAATTTTTCGACAAGCCTCATTCTTAGGGGATTTACATTTTTCAAAAATATAGAAAATGACAGTTATAATGAAAGTACTCTAAACGAGTGGAAAAGTGTCCGCCATAGGACGGATTACTTTAGCGCATTTTTGGTGCCTAGATCAGTGTATGTTGACAAATTACAGAATTATTAGATTCGTTTGAGAAATAAATTTACACTTAAAAATAATTTGATCGAAATAAATTAAGAATATAGGGAAAACATATTTATAAAATTTTGATGCATGAAAGTACGGCGAGCGTTTTTAATTGGTGCTTAATTTACCAGAGTCCAAAACCGTTTTACGAATAACTAAAATCAACAAAAATTTATTCGATTATTTAAAAAAGCTTAATCGATTAAATTTTAGTTGGTTTTTAGTTGAGAATTTTAATTGAATAAGTTTAAGTTTATTTTAGTTATTAGCAACTAAAATACCAAACGGTTTCAGACTCTGCAATTTACAGAATCTTAGAATAAATTTTATTGATATAAAATTAACGGTTGAGTAATATTCAAAATATTTGAAGTTCCAAGATTTGCCATTGGTGGCGCTGCAATCGTTTTTGCGCGACAAAAAATTTTTGTTTACAAATTTCAATTTGGAAATTTTAATTCGTAATTTCCTAATTAATGCAATAAGTAACAACATTCTAATGAAGAATGCCGCCAATAACTCGATAGCACAAATCAAACACAGCAAACCGGAAGTCGCTAGCTATTGTAGTTTTCGAGATCTCGCGCCTCAACACCAGCCGGGAGCCAGCCAGCCAGCCAAAGTGAAGATATAAGCTGCATTGTTGTTCCAAAAATGCGCTAAAAATATATTATTTATTATATTCTCTTTATTATAAATTTACGACTTCATCAAAATACATAAATAAATATTTAGAATATCTAATACAATTTAGTGAATGGAATTAATTTCATTTAATCTGAATTTATTAAATATCTAGAAAAATGAAAATTATTTGCAACGTTCATTAATGGTTTTAAAAAAACCATATGACTTACATTTTCTTGGTAATTAAATTTTTGTCTGTAAGTCAAAAGAAAAGTCTAATTTAAAACATTAAAAAAAATAAAGGTTTATAATAAATTTACGAAGTCGATTTAATAATGTCGAAGATCGCCGTGTGCAGAAATTGCAATTATCAAAATAAAATCGCACAAAATGCGGTTGCAATTCGTTGCGAGAGATGCAGATTAATTCATTGCGTAATGTGCAAAGTAATATTTTTAATTTAAAAATTTATTACCTTGATACTAATTCTATTCAATTATAATTTCAACAAAAAGAGAAATCATGACCCAGCTTGTAATCTGTTTGAAGAGGGAAATACTCAACTACCACAATCACAAAAGCCACCGGCCAATATTACTACCAATGCATTTTATACTTCTAAGAGCAATACAAATATTTCTACAGAAAAATATATAGTTTGCGAATCTTGCCATACAAAATTGAATATCAACTATTACATAAAACACTTAAATACAAAGAAGCATAAAAGCAATGTCAAATCAAAACAATTGGGAGTATGCAGATCAGAACCAAATTTTTCACATTAAACATTCGAAATATACGAGTTTATAAAATGTAGTTTATTAATATTAAGTGATAATAAAGAGAGAATTAATCATCCAAATTATTATCAAAATTATATTTCAACTTTAAACGCTCGCGAATAAGTAATCCTTTAATAAGCTTTTTCCAATTTCCGTAAACACGTTTTTCGATTTTTTCTCTTTCCTTTCGTTCAATTTCTTCTTGTTCTCGATTCCAGGCATCAACAACTTTTTCCTCGAATTCTTTGCAAATTACGAAACCATCATAAACCGGATAAGGCCAACCTCCACTCGAATCAAATCCAACAACTGCTTGAGCACAATCAACGCCTAGTTTTTTGCAAACTTTTTGAAGGCCAGGTAGTTGTAAATGCACTGTACCATAAGGTAACATTTGAGGCTAAATAGGAATAAATAGAAAATTAAAAACTGTGAAAGAAATAAAAAGTATAATATTTACCTTAAACAGCTCTACATTGCCATAGCCATTGCGTGGTACTATTCCATTTTCAGCTGTTGGTGGCTCATAATCTTTTGTTTGCCATATACCAAACAATTCTAATGGCACATCTTTCATGAGTTTGTTAGTTGGCTTGTTCCATTTCATGGTTTTGACAATTTTATATGGCTCTTCATATAATTTCACAACACGAGCTTCTTTCAACCATGTTTCTCTTGAACGACAAACAAAGACACAATCTCGAGGATAAATCGGTTCATCTCGAATGTAGCCCAAAATCGGTGGTTCAGGTGGATAAATAGCTTCATACTTCAAAAGATGACGTTTTAGTGCATAAAGAGGATGATTTTTAAATCTAATTTAAAATAAAAAAAATTTGATGAGTAAATTACAATATTTTTTGAATAATTATACTTACTCTGCGATAGAAGTTGGCATTGGTTGAGCTAATTGTAATTTATTCAGCTCATCGTCTTCTTTCAAATCACGCGCTGTCTTTGTTCCAGGATACATAATTAAAATTTTGTTCAAATAGTCACGATCGACTCTCATTTTTCTAACAGTTGTGTTTAAATTAGGACAATAACGAGCTGTCACATCCTTGAGAGAATTATCATTGTTCCAAGCGAAAACATACACTAATGGATGAGTTGCCTTTGCCATTATATCTTTTACACAATCAATTTTATTTTGGAAAACATCTATTGCAATCCATTTCTCATCTTTTTCAGAATAAACTTCTACCCAAATATCGATTCCTTTTGATTTCTTAGCTGATGAACCACTTTGATCAGCAGCCACGTTCAAATTTTCTTCATCATCGGATGAGAGAATTCTGCGATCGATTTTTGTTGAAGTTGTGCGTGGTGCTGTGTCAACTTTTGATGATGTTGAAGGATGTTCGTTCTTTACAGACTTTTCAGCTTTGCTTCCCTTTTTGGTAGTTGATTTAAAATATTTTAAGCTCTCATCTGAATCTGATTCAGGTTCTCCAAAGAAGTTTTGCAAAAAATTATTTTCATAAAGCTTTTTCTTCTTCGATGCAACATCATCTTTTTCTTCAGATGGTGCATTACGCTTTTTTGATTTTTCGTCACTTTTTATTACTTCAGCAGGTTTCTTTTTTGCATTTGAATTCATCCTCATTCTCTTATTTTCAATCTCATCTTTTACAGTTGATGTGCGCTTTCGTGAATCATTTGCACTCAAATTTGGATTATTATCAGTACTTTTACTTCTCAAACGACGAGAAATAGGAGTATTAACTTTGAGTGCGTCAGTTTTCACATTTTGTTTCAACTTTTGCGCGTCTAGTTTTTGAACTTCAGCTGATGTACATGGACTACGAGATCTATTTTCTAATCGATGAGAAATAGATGTAGTAATGTTTTCGCTTTTTTTCTTATCTTTTAAATTCGATTCTTTAGCATTGCTTCGAATTGTAGTTGATGGACTGTTAGAGATGCTTCTTGTTCGACGAGGTGAAAGTAATTTTAATGTTTCTTTTGTAGTCTTTTCATTTTTCTCTTCTTTTTTGATCAATCCTGAATTTTTACTTTTTTGTGTTGCTTGAGGTAGTGTTATTGTTTTTTTTACAGATGTTTCAACTCTAGTATCTCGACTTCTAGTCTTTCGTGGTGAAAAAATGTTCAATTTTGAAGTGCTTTTAGTTGGACCGTTTTGTGATACTTTTGAGGATGATGCTTTTGTATTAATACTATTAGGTGGATTAATTTCAATCTTGATTTTAGGTGATAAATTTCCTGCATTTGACTTGAGACTTTCCTTGCTAACGCTCACAAACGATTCATCAACTTTGTACTCTGATGCTCCTTTTAATTTCATTTGTTTCTTTGTCTTCTTACGATCAAGTAAATCATCAGCACCATCCAATTGAGGAATTTTCATAGATTTAGCAGATTTTTGACTCTTACTCGATTTGTTCGATTTTTTTGTAGTTTTTGATTTATTGTTTGTTTTTTTAGCATTCTTTTCAGTTTTCTTACTATCATTTTTAGAAAGACTCATGAGTTCGCTTTTAGGACAAATTTTTGGATCGCAGACAGCAGACTGAACCATTCTACATTGAATCCCCAAAGCTCGTAAAAGCACAATGTAAATAAGTACATAATCTCGTCGACAAATAGCTGCTTTAAATTTCATTTGTATAGCTAAACTCATCATAAGTGGTGGACGTTTCTTTAGTTTTTCACAATACATTTTTGTGTTCTTCAAGGTCATTATAGATTTGTACCATTTGGTGATTTGCTTAAAATAGTCTATATCGGTTTTTTCTTTTGGATAACATTGCTTACTGTTTTCAGGTAGCATTTTAAGAGCAGAATTAATTAAATTCATATCGTTGAGTCGCTTGTTTACAAAACTGTAATGAGAAATCCAACATATGAGTTCAGTTTTATGAAGGTATTCTTGCATTTCCTTGCGTCTCTTGTTGAATTTCCTTTTCAATTGTGCTTCAACATCAACTAATTTCTCTAACTTTTTCTTTTGAATATCTCCAAACTCATCCAAGACAATCTCAACACTTTCCTTTGGTGTTTGCTTACTGCTTGAATCGTTTTCTGTAAATTTTTAAAATTTAAATTTTAGTAACTTGCAATTATTCTATATTTTTATTCTTGATATTCAAATTGTTTCAAAAATTTGACATATTTTGGAACCTTATTCCCACAATCATTATGATCGCTTTTAAATAATTTTCTTTTACCTTCAACATCCTCCCAGTTATCAGAATCTGAATCATCACCTTGAGTAGGTTTTGCTCGCTTTTGTGAATCATTTGACTTTGTACGTTTCACTGATGTTTCATTTTCTCCCATTGCTAACAAATCTGCTATATCTATATTTTCTTTTTGACTTTGGGTTGAAGTAATGATTTTCTTTGGATGCTTATAATTTGAAAGTTTTTCTTTTGCATTTTCAATTTCTTTTAACTTAATATGAATGGAATTTAAATCTACCTCCTCTGTATCTGATGATTCATTAATACTGTTAAGCAAATTAGGTTTGTTTTTAGTTGAATCTTTTTTTTGAATTTTTTGTGATCCATCGTCATCAGATTCGCTCGACGAATCAGATAAATTAACACCGCCTGAGCAATCAAATATTGGAGACTTTTCTCTCTCATTATCATCATCTGATTGACTGAATAAACTCTTTTGTTTTCCCCTAGTATATTCGGCTTTCTTTAAAACATCTTTTAATTTAAGACTCAAATTATTTTTATGTAAACTGCTCTGCTTTCTTTTAAACTTGTTGATTGCGTCTTTTTTCAAACTTGCAACTTTACTACCTTTTTTCCTAAAATTATGAAATTTTCACTGAGTATTTTATAAAAAAAAAATTAGTAATCTTACTTGTTTATTTCTTTAATATTTGTAGCAAAGCTATCTTGCTCATCTTCTTCATCAGCACTATCATCTTCATCTTCGCTCATTGGCTCTTCTTCAGACTCATGAGCTGACTCTTCATCTTTGTCTGCAGACTCATTTGGTTTATAATCATCAGAAGACCCATCAGAAAAATCATCTTCACTGTCAATATTCTCTTCTTCATCTTCTGAAAGTTGCAAATCAATTTTTTTTTCTTTCAGTCGCAATTGTGATTTTCTTGCTGCTTCTCGTTTCGGTCTCATATTAGAAGTAAAATAAAAATGCCGATCTTCTTGAAATATCTTATTTCTATTGAAACTTAAGTCTGTTCTCTATAACTTTATTGATCTTATTATCAACGGTAATTATTAATCTCTTAGGTAATTTTTAAGCACTAAATAAAACCATAAAATGATCTTGAATCTGGTTAAACACTTAAATTTAAAAATTCGATACTTTTGTATTTTTTTCGCGCCTTGAAAAAAATGAAGTTCAAAAAAATTTTTGTTCAAAAAATACCGTTTGGTTTTACATATTATCATAATATCACACCTACATTTTGCAAATAGTTGTTTTATAACTTTGTTGATGAGAAATTATCAGTAGTGTGTGAATAATCATTTAATATAGACATAATGAAGTTTTTAATTTCATTTATTATTTTCTTCTCATTTTGCAAATGTACTTTAGCTTCTCTTGAGTGTATATTTGATTTTTCGAAGCACCCACCTGTGGAAGGACCATATTCATGTCAAATGATAGCAAGAAATAATGAAACAACATTAGCTGACATTGATGCGCAAAAAATTCTTGGAAAGCATATAGATGATAAAGGCGATAACGATGTAAATTATATTGCAATTGCAAATAATTCTTTTTTTGATGGTGCACCAAAAAATGTATTCGTAAGGTTTGAAAATGTGGAACAATTTGCATTTTTCAATACAAGTTTAAAAATTTTAAGACAATCGTATTTTGAAAGTGCTACAAAACTTAAGTATGTATGGTTGCATAATAATGAAATTTACCATATCGAAGAGCAATGTTTCAGCAATTTAAGTGAAACTTTGGAAAATTTGATTTTAAGTAATAATCATCTTGGAAATTTATATGAAAACACATTTGGTCGAATGAATGCATTGACAGATTTATACTTAAATGGAAATGTTTTAAAAAAATTGAATGCAAATATTTTTAGTCAATTGACAACACTTTATCGTCTATCACTTGTTAGAAATAATATAATAGAAATTGATGAAAAAGCATTCATAAATCTAAACAAACTACAAGTTCTTTATTTAGACTTTAATGAAATTCAAGAACTTGCATTGAATATATTTAAACCACTTAAAAGACTAAACTTATTATCTTTGAATAATAATTTATTGGTACGCATAGATAAAGAACTATTTGATTCATTTGAGAAATTAGCTTACATTGAAATAAGAAATAACAGACTAAAGCATATTGATTTTTTTGCAAAATTACCAAAACTTGTTCAATTAGACTTGAGTTTTAATCAAATAAGTGCAATTGAACAATTTGATGTTCTTGAAAATATTAAAGAAATCAATTTACTTGGGAATATTTGTGTTAGTAAAATTATTAAAAGTAATTTTTCTAATGAATTAGGTGTGTGCTTTCAAAATTATCAGATACCCATGTGTAAATTTTATATTGACAAAAAAGGTTACACATGTGATGTGATTGCTGAAACTATTAAGAATCCAAATTTAATCATTAATCACCATGTAGTTGGGTACAATAATGACGATGTCCAAATTCTGAAAGTGAACAAAATCATAGAAAATTTTTCTCTTTCTTTGCTATTAGAAAAGTTTGAGTATTTAAATGAAATTTATATTTATAAGAGCAAAGTATTTGATTTATTAGAGCAAAATATTTTGAAAACGATTGATTACAGATATATAAGATATCAAATTATTAAACACAATATTTTTTCATCATGTCATGAACTTGAAAATCTCTTGATTTTAAACAGCAATTTAAAAGGATTAACTAATGAACTATTTGATGGAATAACTAATATGAAATTCATTGATTTTTCTTTTAATGAATTGATTAATGATGATTTACAAAAATTAAAAAATCTATCATCTCTTTTGAAACTACACTTGTCTGGGAATTACATTTCAGAAATAAGTGAGTCATATTTTGAGAATATGAAACTTTTAAAGGTACTGAAACTTGATCAGAATAGAATAAATAAAGTCCATAAGAACTCATTTAGATCTCTATTGAACTTAAGAGAATTGCATTTAGAACACAATAAAATACAAGAAATAGACAATTTTGAAATAAATCATAAGCTTGTCTATTTAAATTTAGAAAGTAATCTGATGACTAGAATGCCTTCACTTCCATTTTACATTCAATACATTGATGTGTCTTTTAATAAGATTGAAGCACTCAATGTAACTTTATTTGCTTCTTTAAAACGTCTAAATAGTCTGATGATGGTAAAAAACTCATGCATAGATGTTAATATTGATAATATCCAATTTCTTTCATTAAATATTACATTATACTTAGAGAAATGTTCTTTATAATTTTGATTTGCTTGAATAAAAATCAATAATTTCTTGTGCTGCTCTTTTGCCTGAATCTAAAGCACCATGTACATAGCCTTGATATCTTTTATGGGTCGCTTCGCCAGAAAAAAGTAAAACGGGTTTATTGTTTTTACTTTTAATAGATGTTGCCAAGTCGTCAGAAGTAATATTTTCATCAGCAGATTTCATTGAAAGGTAAGTATATGATCCAAGAAAGTTCTCTCTTGTCAACCATTTAGTTCTTCTCATTGCGATTGGCCGAGGTAATGATCTCTTCAAAAACTTTTCTAACATCCACATGCAATCACTTATAATTTTATCATTGCTATAAGTTTCAAATTCTCTCATTTTGTCTCCCGAAAGCAATCCTTCTAACAAATTTGGATGAGAATCAACCTTGATAAAACCAAGAATATGAGTTAACCTAGAGATAACAAAAAATTAAATCGAGCTCTGTTTGATAAAAAATTAAATCATTACCATTCTTTATCAGTATCGATAATTTGCTCTAAATCTTCTTTAGTCCATAGAAAGGCATACATTACAAAATCATCATTATCTCTATTCCAAAAGCACTCTTCAAATTCAAGAAAAACTTTCCCTAACGTACCAACTTTAATACATTCAATTGCTTTAATCTTTGAATCAGGCAATTTAGGGTAAAAAATGTTCATATGATGTGCTTGTAAATAACCAAGAGGAATTGTAATAATAATATTATCTGCAGAATATACTGAATTATCTTCAGTTTGAACAATTACTTTTTCATTACTCCAGTTAATTTTAGTAACTTTTTTATTTAGGAGAATTTTTTCTTCCAATTTGATTGATTTTGGTAAATCTTTTTGTATGATATCAAAAAGTGTTTTGAAACCATATTGTCTCCATGTTAAATCTTGTTGACCTTCACATGTTTCTAGAATAGGATATAATTTAGAAGAGACATCATACCAATTTGTGCTCGCAAATAAAGAATTGAATTCACGTTGCCAGAATCCCAAAAACATATCTGCCAACTTTTCATCTATATCTTGAAATTGTGACGTTTTTAGTGCATCATAGAATTTTTCTTCAAAAAATTCTCCGATCGAAACCTTAGATTTTTTCATTTCATCATATTTTAAAAGAATTTCTTGTCGCAATTCTTCAAGACGCAAGATTTTTTCTACATCAATTTCTCCACTTGATGCAACAGGCACAAAACCAGTACCATTTAACCAGCCTGTAGTTCCGAATTTGAATTCGTTTTTGCACAACTCATATACCGAGTTACCCTTCTCTCCCTGACACCATTGTGCGCCTAAATCAATAAATCCATTTGCAAAGGAAACTGTTTCAATTCTTCCACCAATTCGGTTTTCTGCTTCCAAGATTATCACATTTGTAAATTGACTTTTAATTAAACTGACTGCAGCTGTTATACCGCTTATTCCAGCTCCAATTATTAAAATACTTTTATTATTCAACATTTTGCTCACGACTAACTAAAAAAAATCTTTTTTTTTCTCATATAATCAGAATATTTTTTTGCTATCTTATCAATACACATTACTTATCAAATTCATTCATTCATTTCTTAGTTGTTTAATATGATTAATCTCTAATTTCAATTTTTGAATTTTTTCATCATGCTTCTGTTGTACACTTCTCTTTGCTTTTTCTTTATATCCTTCTTTATTAACTACATTTAACAAATTAGTTAATTCTTGTTCTAATTTAAGTAGTTTTTTTCTATTAAGAGTCTCATTACTATTGTTTTGCTTTTCAAAATTTTTAATACTTATTCCAAATGAACACATATGGCTTGCGGTCGATGATGCAGTTAAATTTTCTTTCTCGAAATCTGTAGCATTTGTTAGCAATTCAACATTATTACTAAATGTCAGATGTCTTATATGATTAAGATGTTTATTAAAGAAGTCTTCATGATCCTTTAATTTAATTAAAATTTTCAAACATGCATCAGTCTTTTTAGTAACTCCTAAATGTGCTTTAACTTCCCTTATGCTAGCACAGATATCCAATAAATTTTCTATTTTCTTTTCGAGTTCATTGTTAATGAATCTGCCTGTTTCAAGATTTTCAATGATTGGGAGATAATTAAAAAGTTCTTTAGCTAAATAAGGTGTAAAAATTTCCATATGACTTAATCCTATTGAAAGACACAAATTAAGCACGTGCGCACATGTAAATCCTCGAGAAGTGTCATTTTTTAAATGCTCTTTAGTTGTTTCTAAGTAAACATCACAGAAATTGTTATAAAAAAACGTTTTTAACGCTGCAGTTGCAAAATGAAAATTATAGTTTTCAATAGATTTTGATACTGTTTCAATTGTATTGCCTAATCTGCTTAAAATCCAGAAATCAATCTCTGAAAGCTCAATTCCTTTTAAATTCTTCATATCATATATTTTTAAATTTTTAGTTTCTGCATAATTGATGGCAAATTTTGATGCTTGCCATATTTTGTTGAAAAAGAGCTTATTTGTAATACAATCATTGATATCAAAATTGATAACATGTTGTTTGATATTTTGTGAACAAAGAGTAAAACGTAATGCATCAACGCCACATTCTTGAATACCATTTGGAAACATTTTTTTCTGTCCATCAAGTGATTTTTCTAATTCTGATTTGCTAATTATTCCTTTTTCAACTGATGACAAAGTTTCATTTTGAAGTTCTTCTAAAGTTATTCCATTTATTATTTGTTCAGGTAATATGACATTTCCAAGACTTTTAGACATTTTTCTGCCATGTGCATCACATACTATTCCGTGAAGAAGAACTTCTTTAAAAGGAATCTTACCTGTTAATTCAAGTGAAAGCATAACCATTCTTGCAACCCAAAAGAAAAGTATATCATGACCAGTTTCCATTAAATTCAATGGAAAATATTTGTTAAAATTTGCATCAATATTCGGCCAGTTGTATACCGAAAACGGTAAAAGTGCTGAAGAAAACCATGTATCTAATACATCTTGATCTCGCGTAATTAAATATTCATTTTTATCTGGATGCATCTTTTTAAATCTCTTTTCTGCCTCTTCTTGTGATTTAGCTGCAATCCATATTTCTTCATTTTCTTGTTGAAATTTATAAGCAGGAATTTGATGACCCCACCAAAGTTGTCGAGAAATGCACCAATCGCGGCAATTTGTTAACCATCTAAACCATTCTTTTTCAAATATTTGTGGATTAATTTTCAATTGACCAGTTTCAACTGCTTCAACAGCTTGTTTTGAGAGATCATTACATTTTACAAACCATTGAGGTTTTATCATGAATTCAATGATATCTTTTGATCGTGAACATATAGGTAAAATCATTTTGTGAGATTTTGATCCACGCAGTAAGTTTAAGTCAACCAAACTATTGAGAATCTTTTCTCGAGCGTCGAATCTTCCAAGTCCAGAAAATCCTTCAAAACTATCTCTAATCAAACCGTTTTCAGTAATCAATTGAATAAATTGCAAATCATGTCTCTTTCCCACTTCAAAATCATTCTTATCATGAGCTGGAGTAATTTTTACTGCACCAGTGCCAAAATTAACATCTACTGATTCATCAAATATTAGAGGAATACTTTCATTTCTGTATGGATGATGCAATTTAATATTATTAAGATGAGAGTAACGAGGATCGTTTGGATTGACAGCAACAGCTGAATCTGCAAGCATAGTTTCTGGTCGCGTCGTTGACACTACAATTTCTTCATCTGAATCAACAATTTTGTAAGCAAATTCGGTTAGAATTCCTACAGTTATATTTTTTTCATAATTCGGAATAGATATAGACGTTTTGCCATCAACTTCAAGGCTTTCAATTTCAACATCCGATATTGCGGATTCTAACGAGCAACACCAATTTACTAATGAATTTTCTCTATAAATGAGTCCTTTATCAAAAAGTCTTATAAAAGCTTCATTTACTGCCTCACTTAGATTTTGATCCATTGTGAAGTACTCTTTTTCCCAATTAAAAGTTGAACCCAATCTTTTTAAATCGTTTTTTATACTTGAATTTTTTTCATTTTTCCAATTCCATGTTTCTTTTAAAAATTGCTCTCTACCAATTTCATGTCTCGTTTTGTTCTCTCGTTTGAATAAAATCTTTTCCAAAATTAATTGAGTAGCTATTCCAGCATGATCAGTTCCAAATATCCACTGTGTGTCGAAATTTTGCTTTCTCTTCCATCGAATTATTACATCTTGAATTGTTGCTGTTAATGCATGTCCTAAATGAATATTTCCTGTCACATTTGGCGGTGGAAAAATCATTGAAAACTTCTCTTTAGATGTTGATCGAATATTTCTAATATTCCAGACATTTTTGTTTTCAATTAATTTAGGTTGATATGCGGCAATTTTAAGTTGCTCTAAAAGTACATAATAAAATGTCATGAAGTTGTATTATTAAATACTCACTGTTTATAAATACATCTTTTTGCAAAGAAGAATTTGAACACCGTCGTGTAATAGTTTTTACTTTATTTTTAGTAATGTTAAAATTTTGATATTTAAAGATCATGTTGTTGAACAAAATAAACACAGGGGGAAAATAACTATGACGAAAGATGCGAAGAAACGAAAGTAACGAAAGATAACGAAAGTAACGAAAGATAACGAAAGAAAACGAAAGAGAAGCAAAAACGACGAAAAGAAGCAAAAATATAAATGATGCAAAAAATGAAATTGCAATTTAGGAAGATTAAAGTGGTTATTCTATTGTTTTATAGATTCTAAAATGAAACTATTAATCTTAATATTTATGCTCATAAAGTAACAGCTCATAAAAACGAGCCGAAAGAAAATTTATAATTTTTCAGAATTTCATGCATTTTTTCAACGTTTTTTTCGACAATTAAATAGAATTTCGAAATTTCGTATTCGAATTTCGGAAATAAACATTGGAAAATTAGGCAAAATAAATTTTGCTTGATTTATCATAATAATCTTACTTTTTATAGAGTTATGATGAATTATTTACAAACGTAGTGGTTATTCTGTGCTATTAGAAGCAGAATAGGTATAAAAGTTGAAAGAAATATGTATGAGAAATCAATCTAACGAAAATGACGAAAGTGACGAAAAAAACGAAAGATAACGAAGAAAAACGAAAGTGACGAAAGAAGCGAAAGAAAAACGAAAGAAAAAATTTCTTTCGTCATAGTTATTTTCCCCCTGCAGCTGAAAATATCGTTTTCTTCTTGCGATTTTCAGTTACATTACCCTGTCTTCTGAGTCATCTTTTGAATAACAACAAAAATTAAAAAGATTTTATTGAAAATATTTTTCGAATATTGTCTTTAAAGTTTATTAAAAGTTTTGTAAAACATTAAAAATAATTAAAATGAGTGTGAACACAGCACATGCAAATGGAGGAGTTTTGATTCACGCTGGCGAAACGTAATAAACATAAATTTATTGTGACCTTCAAAATTTGTGGAAACTTCTTTGATTTCTCATATTATGTTTATATTGCATTATCTTTTTATAGGATTCTATTATTCAGCGATAATGTTACGATGGAGTTCTCTGGTCAGGATGGAGCAATTTTTAAAGGATCAAAGCAAGGAAGGATTTATTTGACAACACACAGAATCATTTTCAATAGCAAAAATAGTAAAGAACCATTGCAATCATTTAGTTCGCCCTTTATTTCAATGTCTGACGTTGAATTGGAGCAAGTAAGTTGATTTTATCATCAATTTAGAAGCATATAGAAACTTTTTTATGTTTTTAGCCTGTATTTGGAGCAAACTATTTGAAAGGAAAGATAAGAGCTCAACCAAATGGTAATTTCACAGGAGAAGTCAAGTTTAAGATGTCATTTAAATCTGGTGGATGTACTGATTTTGGTTCTGCATTATTAAGAGCAGCGTCAATGGCAAAAAGAAATGCGGTATGTTATTTGACATTAAAAATTACATAGTATCTGCAACATTTCATCATCATATGCAATAATTATTAATACATATTATCGACTAATAACTAAAATCGTGATTTTTATAAAAATGTTTGTTTTAGAATGGAATGGCTCCGCCTCCATATGAACCTCCTGGTTCTCCTTGGTATGCAGCTCCACCTCCGGCCTATACGCCTACGCCTGGATCATATGGCTGGTTACCACAAAACAGCGCTTTTGGTCAAGCACCTACAGATGGAGTATTTGTATGCTATCAAATTTTTCCTATGCTTATAAAGCTAAATTAATTAGATATTCTTTATTGCTTGCAGATGAGTGATGCACCACCTCCTTATCCTGGTATTAATCCCATTTATCAACCACCACAAAATCCACAACAATTTGGCAATTCAGCTCCTTATCCCGGACAACAACAACAAAACTTTGGAAATTCTGCTCCATATTCATCACCATCATCATCTTCTGCTGGTTATCCAACTTTGCCGTCTCAACCTTTTGGATTTAATGCTCCATCAGCACCAAGTATAAATTTAATAGTTGTCATGTGATTAAAATTAACATTAATATTTTTTTCATAGTGTCCAAAGAGCAAGAAGCGGCCGCATCAGCATTTTATGATCCACGCAATCCAAATTCTGCTTTTGTTCATAATCCTCAAAATTTTGGTCAAATGCCACCATCATATGATTCTTTGAATCAAAATGATCCAAACAAGAAGACACAATAAATGAACGTCTATGCCTCAAGTCATCATTCCTATGACTATAGCAATTATTATAATGTTGAAATAAATACATGTTATTGAAATTTTATTGTCACTGATAATCAAAAATACTATCTTTATGCTACTAAATTATTTTTTTAAAACATCATTTCAGTTTTAAAACTGATTATCTGATGTATTATATTTATTTCCTTATATATGTTGGTGAATTTATATTCTTAAAGAAATAAAAGAAATATTAATGTCACATAGCAGATGCAGAAGATTCTCCAATTTCTACTTCCTTTTCAGTATCATCATCATCACTTTCAAATTGATTCTGATAAGTCTGATCATTAATACTTGAATAAAGTTCTCTTAACTTTAGATTCTTCCATTCAATTGTTTGATAAACTACTTCGTTATTTTCCTCATCTATATATGCAAACACACACTTTTTCTTAACAGATAATGCTAGTCGACTACAACTTGACAAAAAGTGATGATTAAATTTTTTTTGGGGATCAACAATGTGAACAATTTGAGATGCATGAAAAAGATTTGGATCACCAGTATAAGTAAGAAAATCTCCACCGAAATTTTCAGCAGAAGTGATAAACATATTTTTATGCCATAAATCTTTAAAAATCTTATATTTTGCTTCATTTGTAACGTGATATTCTGAAATTATCCTCACATCAGTTGTATGAAATGGATATTCTAATGGAATTTCTGATAATGAGATGTTTGGATTGATTGTCTGTCTTAACTTTTTTTCCTCTTCTTTAAGAATGTCTTCCTCTGTTATATTAATTTCTATATGTAAAAGATCCTAATTAAAAATTTTAAAAAATTAAAGTATTATTTAATTACCTTCCTCTGGGACACCAGCTTTCATCAATTTCTTTCGTTTTCCTTTAATGATATTTTCCATATTGAGTTTAACATTCTTTAATTTTTTGTCAAGTATAGGTTTAAACATATCATTTGCTATCTTTTCTGTATGCTTCTCATAATCTTTTCTCATTTGTTCAGTTGGTTTCTTTGATAAATCACATTTTTCTTCGATAATTGCAATATTTTCTTCAATCATTAATCTTACTTCATATTCAGAGTAAATAGCCGGCAAATGTGATAAATGTATATTTTTCGGAAAAGCTGGAACTATACCAATTAAATTTCCCACGATTCTGTAATGTTTTCTTAATTTTATGTAATCATCTACATTAAATGTCATGACTTTCTTATTAATTAAAACTAATTTAACTTTTTCACTTTCCATTTTTGTTACATACTTTTTGAAAATTCACTATTTTTGTTGATTTCTCAAAGTTTCTTCAATTATATACTAATCGATAGAGCATAGTCTGAAGTTTATTCTAGTGAATTATTTAGTGAATTAACTGCGTAATTACTGAGAAATTATGATTCAAAGTTGACAATTTTTTGTTTACATTTTTATGTGAAATTTTCTGATCAAGATTTCTCGGCTAATACTGAACTATTTCTAAACATGTATATATCAAAAGTAAGTTAATATAGTGTAGAATACAACAAATAAAAGACTTTAATTGTTTAAATGCGATTTCATACTGAATTTTGTGTTGCCATTTTTAATTTTTTCCAATTTTTTAAACTCAAAATTACTAGCCGGAACTCCTTGGAACTCCATCAGACCTATCAAAATCAGTAGATTACAACAGAAATTATCTACTGTATAAGCCTCTACCAGCGCAATCCAGCGCAATTCGTAAAATTTGCGATTGAATTTTATCAAAAATTTCATATTAAAATACAAATTTTCATCATAATTCAAAAATTTATCAATGAATGGATGTTCTAAAACATTTTTGATAACTATTTAAAATGATCATTAGAAATATCTTATAATTCAAAAAGTCATGTCATTTAAGTCATTGTAACAATCAAATTTATTCTAATAAAATAATAAAGATTTTAAAATTAAAATTATTTGCACAAATCAGTTGATTTAAGCAATGTGGCCAGTTGTTTATGCATTTCTTCGCACAAATGCACGTTTAATTGTTTTTCCTGCTGCGGTTGTCATTGGTGTTATCGGTTATAATCTTGAAAGTAAGTTAATTTTTGTATGTAAACAATATGAAATATTATTCATATTTTAATATATTTACAGACCTTTTATCTAGTAAATATACACCCTACTCACAATCAATAGAACAGCAAAGAATAGATAGACTTACACAAGATGAAGAGCTGACTAAAGTGAAAAAAGCAACTTATGAAAATGTTTTAGAGAAAAATTTATCAGAAAGTCTTAGAAAGAAGAATGCATGAAGTGTAAAATATAATTTATAATCAAAGTTTACAACTTTATTGAGTTATGACTACTACATTTAATAAATGTGAAATTAGATTGGACTTTTAATTTTATGAAACGTTTTAACCATTTCAGTCTTACTACTTTTTAATTTGAATTCTTATTACTTGTTTCGTGATATACAAGGTACGAATTTAAAAAATCTCTTTAGTTTTATTTTTTTGGTCTTCTTTTTTTGTACCGAATTTGTATCTTGATCCTTTTTACCCATATTAGGCAAATCGATTTCTTCCATAAAAGGATCTGATTCTGGAATTAAATTATCCGATGATAAATTGTTAATTTCTGAAAAATGTGAATGACTCATTGTAGTGTCAGTGTTGTCAAAAGCTAATTGACGTATAGCTGCTGCTCCTGTTAATAAACGATTTACATTCTTTTGATGTGAATTAATATAGGTGGTGGTTGTTGTTAAATGAAACTTTGAAGATTCGTCAATAAATCCACTGTCTTCCGTTTGTATTTGAGCATTTTTCAATGTTTTATTAGGTGATGTCAATGATTTGAGTTGTTTATACTGTTTCTCGATTTCTTTCAGTTCTTGCATTTCGATTCTGAGTTTATCGAATGTCATTTTCATTTTAGATCTTTCACATTCTAATGCATAAATCTGATTATCTTTCATATCACATTTTTCCTCTAATTCATAAATTTTAATTGATTTTTTCCTTAGCTCTCGTTTTAAATTGTTTGAATCATATTCTTCGTCAGATGACTTTTCATCAATTGTCATTGTTTGCGGACAAACAGGCATTGATGTATGTCGCATTAACGTCTTACGACGGCGATCTTCTCTGAGATTTTCTATTAACTTTTTTACCTTCGACTCAACGTGATCATAATTGTTCTTTTTTGAGTGTAAATCATGACATGAAATTGACTTTTTCTTTTTTATTGGAGCACGTGGAGGAGGCAATTTTAATATATGAGAAGAAGACGCGTTAATTGACTTGTATGATGTTTCTTGATGATGTAAATCGAATTCTTCAAATTTAATAGATTCTGCCATGTTTGAATCAAAATCAGATGATTTTATCAATCTTTCCATTTCCATTGAATTTGCTGATTCGTTTTCATCATCGTTACCAGAAGTTGATAAATATGATGTAAAATTGTCAATGGATTTAGAATTAACATAATTTAGGCTAAATTTTACGTTAATTTCGTTTTCAGCAAGTTGCTTTTCTTGATGATTGTTCTCTTCACAATCTTCCAAAAACAATTCTTTTGGAAATGTCTCGTCGCTCAACATCATTGACTCTATATTCAACAAACTAGATAAAAGAATATTTAATCTTTTTAATTAAATAATTCAATAACACCTACTTACTGATTAAAACAAACAAATATTAATATTACACAATATCCAAAGAGAGAAAGAGTAAAAATGAACATTTTTGAAATTCATAATTTAACGGGAATTTTAAATTTTTGATCTTTTTTTGAACTTATAAAATCAAACAAAATGATGAATTTTCTTACAAAAATAGCGTGTTCTTCAAATTTATTCAAATTAAATAATTTATCGCCATATTCGAGTGCATTAGTGAAAAGTATAGTAACAACTAATGTTTATTATTGTGAAGCACATGAGAATGAAGAAGCTAAAAAGGAGCAAATAAAAGAAAAGATTGATCCATCAATCGATAGAACAAGAATAATTCCAGTTGAGACATCAATTCGATATTTAAAGAGTGCTGCATATAAAGAAACATATGGTGATCAAGCAGTTTGGGTTCCTTATCGACGAAATCATAAAGGCTTGATTCCTCCGAGAAAAACAAGAAAAACTTGCATTCGAAAAGGAAAAATTTCCACTGGAAGTCCTTGTCCAATCTGTCGTGACGAATATCTTGTGCTTCATCACGAAAATACAGATCTTTTAAAACAATTTATATCACCTCAAACAGGACAAGTAATTTTATTTTTTATATTTTTCCACATTAATATTATTTATAATTACTTCTTTTATTTACAGGTGCTTAGTTTCTCAAAAACAGGATTGTGTCAGAAGAAGCATTTACAATTGCTACTTGCAGTTGAAAGAGCAAAAGACCACGGTCGAATTGTGTACGATGTTCCACAGAGAGACTATTCAGAATATTATGAGCAATATGCAAACAAGTCTTCATAAATCAATAACAGAAAATTGTCAGAATGAATGTTCATTTTTAATAGTTGGAGGAGGTATCAGTGGAGTATCTTGTGTTGAAACAATAAATTTTCTTGCACCTGGTGAAAAAATAATAATATTAACCGAATCATCTCTTATAAAATCAGTTACAAACCTTGTTCAACTTGGAAAATATGCTCAACGCTTTGATGTTAAAGAAATAGTAGCAGAAAATTTTGCAAAACCAAACATTCATGTCATTACTGATGAGCTTAAATCAATCAATTCTAAAGAGAAGATAGCAAAAACAGCAAAAGGTTTGATCATAAAATATGGTTTGGCATGTATTTGTACTGGTGCAAGACCAAAAATCATACATAATAAAAATGTTGAGGAATTTGTGATCGGTATAAGAGATACAGATTCAGTGAAGGAATTTCAAAAACGAATAAAAACAAGTAAAAAATTTGTACTAATTGGTAATGGAGGTATTGCTTCTGAGATAATTTATGAAATACAAAATATTCAAATTGAATGGTTGATTAAAGATAATCATATGTCTTCAACATTTATTGATCCCGGTGCATCAAAATTCTTTGAGTCACGTTTGAGAAATAAAGACTACACAAAAACGAATCAAAGTGTTGTTAAACGTATGCGTTATATGGAAGAGCGTAAAACATCTGAAGAAGTAAGAAAAGGCGCTGCTTTAGGACCTGATTGGCATCGACTTATTGACATGTCTGGCAATTTAAATTCAAATCCTGAAAACATCAAAATTCATTATGGCGTAGAAGTTAAGACAATTACTCGAGTTGAAGAAGAAGAATTTCTAATTTGTGTAGAATTAATGAACGGTGAAAAAATTTTATGTGATTTTGTTGTCTCAGCGACTGGTGTTGAGCCTTATAAAACATTTAATTTTGAAGATTATGTCGATTTCAAGTGTAGTGATGATGGAGGAATAATTGTTGATGCATTTATGAGATCGTCTGTTGATTCAATTTATGCAGCTGGAGATGTTTGTACAGCAGGTTGGGAACATTCGAAATTTTGGCATCAAATGCGATTGTGGACTCAAGCAAGACAAATGGGAATGATGGCTGGGAAAAGTATGATTGCAGATTATAATAAAGAGGAAATTTATCAAGATTTTTGCTTTGAATTGTTTAGTCATGTCACAAAATTATATGGATATCAAGTAGTTTTGCTTGGCAGATACAACGGACAAGGTTTAAATGACGATTATGAACTCTTATTTCGAATCACACCTGACAAAGAATATATTAAATTTGTATTGAAAAATGGTCGACTTGTGGGTGCACTTTTAATAGGTGAAACAGGACTTGAAGAAACTTGTGAAAATTTAATTCTCAATCAAATAGACCTGACACCATATGGAGATGATATTCTAAATCCCAATATTGATATTGAAGATTATTTTGACTAATTAGTTAATCACTACTAAACAATAGTTTTTATAAAAATAAAATTACCAAAAAGTCGAATAAATCACGGTATTTTATTTATTGAAATGAAGATATTTTAATAAATATTAAGTAATATTTATTATAATAATTCTCTCTATACATCTAAAATATCAATCAGTAATTTTATTATTTCATTACTAACACATTCATGCGTATATGCACGAGCAAAACTGAGAGAGAGAAATTTCATATATATTTACTAAACATATGATTTCATTCTACAATTGTATTAGAGTATTCTATATACTTCAATTCAATATTTATAAATTCTCTTATTCTCTCGTACGAATGAGAGAGAATGAAAAACATATGAATTATTAAATACATAAACTAACAACGCTTATGTTTAACACACATCAACACTCACTCGCTCTTATTAATTGAGATCAATTTCATTTCAGAATGATTTTAGGTAATTTCTTATTAATCAAATAAGTCAAAGCTGAAAATTATACTAAGTCAGAGTGTGCAAAAAAACGTGAAGATTTGATTAAAATTTTGAATCATGAAATATTATTGCTTTCACAAATTTCCATTTTTATATTGTCATGCCGTTATAAGAATAAAATAATGACTATAATAAAACAGTATTATATTCTTAATTAATAATTTAAACAATAAAAATTATACTTGCAAGAAAGGAGCGGCAAGAATTTTCTTCAACATATCTAATGCATTAAATAAGGATGATGCAATATTAAAACATTTTTTCTAATTTATAATTTTATTTGAATTCAAGCATGATGAAAAGAACTTTAAAAAACCACCCACTTGTATGAGATTTCAAAATATTTTCATTATTTGTTTATTTCAAATATAATAGACCACCATCAATTTTTAATAACAAAACTTATTTTCCTTTTTTTAAAAGAACATTCTTGCATATATTCCTTAATCATATCTTTTTATCACATTACAGTTTAGCGTGGAAAATTTTTATCGATGATTATTACTCGATACTTCATTTCCTCTTCTTTTCCCTTTGCTACACAAAAAGTTTCTGCTGCATCAACAAAAAAACAATTTGACTGTTCATGCCAATTTTTTGTCATTATGTAAAGTATTTTCTTCAGCTGATTCAGGATAAAAAGAAAAAAAATGAAACCATTATTGCTGCTGTTGCTATCGAAGTCAAAAGCAATATGTTTACATGTATTGTCGATGTTATTGTGAATAGGGTTGCAAAGATTTATAATTTGATAAATAAGAAAAAATATGGCAAAGCCCCACATAAATAGAACAGCGTGTGTGAACGTATTGTAAGCAATAATCGTTGTTGCTTTGCAGCAATATTACACTGCTCCCCCATAAAAAATAAATGTGAAAATGTCAGCGAAAGTTTTAAAAGTAGAGATTTGCAAAAAGTCATAATCAAATAATATTTCTTTCGTATGACTACAAAAATATTTAAAATGAATATACATTAAGAGAAATGAACAAAGGAAAAATAGAAAGAAGTTTTATAGGAAAATGTTTGGCAAACAATGAACGTGAATGCATTCAATTTTGCAATGAACGAACAAACGTCAAAGGGAGATTTTTTTATATTCATAACAATTTAAATTAATCTTGTTTTTCACTATTTCTATCTATCATCGTCATTCATTTGTAAACAAATCGATTAATTTTTCATCTTTTTTATATTTACAAAAACAACACTCCCCCGCAAATACATATTTTCCCGCTTGTGGTCATTACTTCATGCAGTGAGAAGCTCCTTTATTAATAATAAAAGATAATTCACTGTGCTTTAATTACAAATTCTCTTTTTCTCTTTTGCTACCGTCTTCCCTCGAACATAAGAGATGCCTCTTGTATTCAAATAGATGAGACGGGGTTTCTTATATTTGAATATAAGAGACGTCTCCTATATTCGAATTGAATTTAAATTTTTTTTTAAATTTTAAAAAAGTGAAAAATTTTAAGATTTTGTCTGAATTTTTCATTAAATAGCGGAAAAATTAAGTATTTTTAACGTATTTTTTTTAAAAATGTCTCTTATTAGAGACAAAAATTCACTTTTTTAAAAAATTCAAAATTTTGTCAAATTCGAATACAAGAGGCATCTCTTATGTTCGAGGGAAGACGGTATATACAAAATTATTGTTGTGACTTGCTAAATTAATATATTGAGTAAATTAAAATTACAATTTACTTTTTTAGTTCAAGGTATTTTAATAAAAATATTAAAGGGAGTTCATGTCAAATTTGTACGAGAATTCTTAATTATTGTAAATTTATAATCAAGAATATTGATAATGACTTGATTGCTCTTTCTTCTTGCACTCACATATATGCATGTTATAACATCAACTTTTTAGCTACTGCAGAGAGTAGTAAACAAGAAAATAAATTACAAATCTCGACACACTTAGTTAGCGAGTATTGACGATTTCTGCGCAAAGAACCGGTTAGGAGATTTCATTTCTATAGATATAAGGCGCCTGTAATATGGAAACTTTTTCCCAATTACATGACTGCTTACTTTGACTATGTGTACAACAAATTAATGTAATAAGATTTCAAATTTATTTCTCTTTTTCTCGTTGTCTGTTTTTTATTCGATGGAACAAGAAGATGTAGAATGTAAAGGAAACGCTCGTTCACTCGCTTGCTTTCTATGTACACATAAACATGAATGTAAATTTATATATACATGTTTATGATATAATAAAACTCCTTCCTCTTTTCTCCTCCTCCTCGCATCATCATCATTTCAATCTTAAGAAAAAACTTTTTCTGAATTCTTCTTATTATTTTGATCCCTCTCTCTTATATTTTTTTGGGATTCTTGTTTATCAACAAACTAATTTTTTTAACTTCTTCGAATATGTAATAAACTACACATATACAAAGACGAATAAAGAGCGAAGAGAGAGAAAAAAAGCGAAAGCAGCAAAAAAAAGTTGAAATGTATTTGAGTATAAAAAAATATCGAGTCTTTTTTATGTTCAGTAGCAGCCATTGTACACTTATAAGAGAATGAGAGAATATTAAGAGAAAAAAGAGCCTTGAATTTTGAATCAAGCAAAAAAGAGAGGAAAAATATTCTTTCGATATTTCTATTTCATAAAGAGGCACTTTTTTCCTATTTAACAAATAAAAGCCTGAGAGCAACGGGAATAAGAATAATAACACTTGACATGTAAAGAATAAAACATGCTGATGTTTGTGATTTTCCATAAATATAAACCTCCTTCTTTTCAGCATATAAACATACTTAGAAATTCATCAAAAAATTCATTCAAAGCGTAAAATTGTGTATGCGATATTAAATACAATTTAGAGTTTTATTAGATTTCATTTCTACATAAAATGTAAACATACATATAGTCAAGTTCTGCTTCCATCATCAATGTTTTCATATGAGAATAAGTTGACATAGCTCTTTATGTCAGTGATGGTTTTAACACAATTTTTTTTTTAATTTTTTGTATATTTAATGAAAAGGAAATAGAAGAAGAACGCGTTGAAATAAATAGAGAACAAGAAGAAGAAGTAGAATGAAGAAAAAGGAATATTTATGCTTAGTGTTATATACAGAAAAAAGGTATATAGGCCATACAAAAATGTAATAACAATAACGAGCTAGCGAACGAGCTCTAACATTACATAGGGCCCTTTAAATTTTAAATGGCCCTTTGTGCTCTGTGCGTAACGACCTTGAGATTAGTAAAAATATTTTTTTCGCTGATATACGCGTAGTAAACATTAAACAGCTGCCTATATATTGTTATTCATCACTGGGTGAATTTTACATATCTCTCTCTCTCTCTCGCTTGGCTTCGTTTTCATTTTAAATGGCACACACAAAAAATATATTTGCTGTTTCAAAAAATGCTAGCTGGTTCTGTGTTTAGATACACACTTTTTTCGCATAACAATACCTGTTGCAAGTTCTTTTTTATCAAGATTTTTTGAGTTTTATTATGTATAAATACAATGTTTGGGTAATAATAAAAAGAAGCGAACGAACGAGCGTGTGTACAAGGGTTTCATTCTATTCTATTTGGATATTGTTGCACATATAAAGGGAACTGGTTTTTTCCTCATTCTCTCATTTTTGTGTAATAAAAAAATATCATTAGAAGAAGCGAAAAAAATCAGAACTCAACTCTTTTCTTTTTCTCTCTTTCTTATACATTATAATATATTTGTGTGTATTCTGAAACGCGCTTAAGAAAAAATGGTTTCAAGATGTTTATCGACAACAACGAGCAAAACAAAAAAACCACCGGCAACAATGTTGAAAAAAGGTCGAATTTTGTTGACTATATGTATACATTATGCTACATACATAAGCGAGTGAGAGAGTAGTAAAGATATACATATCTTGATTATTGCCATAACGTATATGCACACATGAACGCTCAGGATTTAAACTTTAATGGTTCCTTAATATGTATTTCATTCAATATGAGCTCAACCTTAATGCAATTCTCAACTCAACAGCAATCTTTTAAAGTATATTTTTATGTTCAATTTATGATATCACCCACTACTAAAGTACTATAAAAATTCATTCATTTGCGAAAAAAGAAAAGAATAATGGCACGGCAAATGACTTTTTATGACTTTCCAAAATCTCGATTATATGAGTATTTTCATTTATATACATACATAAATCGTGTGTGCTTGCTGTGTGCTCTGTGATATGAGAGAATGGAATGAGATCGAGAAACATTTATAAGTAGCAACATTGTATCAAAATACGAAAACGAGCAAGCAGGCAGAAATAAAGAATTGTTCATATAAAAGCAAAATCAAAACAAAAAAAAGTTAAATGGAAGTCAAATTTATATCTCGATGCCTTTTTCTATATTTCTTTAAGATACGATTAAAGAATTCTTTATCATATGATTTATTTTAGTTTAACAGGTAATCGTTGAGGTATGTTTTTGAGACTTTTTCTTCGTTGCAAAATATCAATTATAAGTTAGTCTTTTTATAAAAGAAATTTCACTGTAAGCATTTAAATAAATTAACAAAGAGCGCTCCTACTACTCATAAAACCTTTCATTTCAACTCATGCTTTGAAATTTTAATCAGGTTGTCATTTTAATGACTTTATAATTCATCGCTCAGCTTCACACAATTTAAAAAGAGCAAATAAAAAGAAACTCTTTTTTGAGAACGTCTTATTTCAACTGTTTTGTAGCGCTTGCTTGCACGTTCAGATAGGCTGCTCATTTCAATTCAATTCATTTGGTTGGCTTTTATATATACATATTTATGCAAAACATCTCTCAATGCTGCTGTTGTTAGGTGAAGCAAATAAAGTGGAGTAAATTGTATATTGTGTGAGCACTGAGCCTAAGAAGGAAGATTTTGGTATGAGTATATATGCAAGAAGATTGCCATGGAACAAAAGACGGAAAATAAACATTAAAATTAAATTTTGTGGAAAAAGGGTGCTGGTACTCTTTCTTTCTTTCTCTTTCTTCATATCTTTTACGTGATTCAAACAACAAAAGCAATAAATAGGTTGAAAGAAAGAAAAGTTTAAACGAGTGTCCATGTAGCAGTAGGGGGGGACTTCAGCGCATTTTTGCGCCCAAATCAGTATATGTTAACAAATTACAGCATTATTAGATTTGTTTCAGAAATAGATGCTTTAACATAAATTGTTCGAAATAAATAAAAATACAGAGTTAATCATGTTTATAAAAATTCGATAGGGTAAATAACCTAATTTTAGGACACTTTTGCTAGGTTTCAATAGAAAATGTTTAAAATCTCTTTAAATATATAAATTAACTCAATCCTGGTGGGTCACTCGACCGCACACTGATCTTTTTTTGAAAAAAATGTTCACTTATTATTTTTTGTTGACGTTATTGTTTTGAATTTTCAGATCAAGAAAAACTTAAATATCATTGTCTGACTGTAAAATAATGTTTCTCCACATTAAAGATATTGTTTTGTAGTTATATCCGATATTATTTTACATAATTTCATCATAGAAATTTTATTATTTGGATTTTTTGTAAAAATAAATTTCGAAAATTTAGTTCGAAAGTGCCATTTTTTTCGAAAAGGGGTTTGAAAATGTTTGAAAATTTGAAATGTGCAGCGGTCAAAAACTTTGAATGACCCCACCAGGAACTCAATGATTATATTTTGAATAAAGTTAGAGCTTTACTTTATGATTTAAACACACATTTCAGAGCTAGAAATCTTTAATTACTCAGTTATTGACAATCACGAAACTCAACCTAATTTTGGGGCACTTTTTAATTTCGATTTTTTATTCCTTTTTATACTTACTTTTGATAATAAAACACTCAATTAACTTCTTTTATTGCTCTATAATACATTTAAAACACTCGAATCAGCTTAAAAGTTATTATCAGTTATTTCTTATAGAAAAATTTAGTGTCCCAAAATTAATCGGTTTTTAAACTCAATAAAGTACTTCTAGCTCTGTAATTATTGATTAGCGAGTTTGTGAAACGTTTAAGTGCTTGTAAAATATCAAGTTTTAGTGCAAAAGTAACTATTTGAAAAAATAATAAACAAAGTAGAAAAGGTAAAAAAGTGACAGAAAAATCAACAAAAAATTTTATTTCCAAAAATAAAAGAAATTTTCATTAAATTATCAAAAACTGTTGAGTGGTCGTGAAATTAAATATAGCAAAAACGAGTCTAATAAGCACTCTTTTTCTATGATTCATATATTAAAAGAGATTAAAATTAAATATTATGAAAATGTAAACAAAAAGTGTCCCAAAATTAGGTTATTTACCCTATTTGAAAGTACAGCAGACGTTTTTAATTGCTATTCAATTTACAGAATCTTCTTATTTAAAATTTTGTTGATTTGAAAATAACGTTTAAGTAATATTCAAATTATTTGATTTCAAAAGTTTGCCGTTAGTGGTGCTGCAAATGTTTTCGCAGCCAACTTCGCGTTGTTTACAAACTATCAATATGGAAATTTAAATTCGCAATTTCTTAATTAATGAAATAGGTCACAACATTCTAATAAAGATTGCCGCCAGAAACTCGATAGCACAAATCAAAGACAAAAAACCAGAAGTCGCTAGCTATTATAGTTTTCGAGATCTTAGCCCTCACCAGCCGAATAGCCAAAGTGAATGTATAAGCTTCATTGTTGTTTAAAAAATGCGCTAAAAAGTCACCTACTATCTTAATTTTCATTTCATTTCACAATAAGTTGGTTTGATGTCTTTTTGTAAGATGATTTACATGCAAATAAGTTTTTAATTGCTTGCAGAGATAGAGAAAACCTTTTCTTTTTTCTTTCTTGTGTCGCTGTTGGCCCTTAACGAATTAATTGTTGTGAAAAAAACACATTAAAAGGCAAGTGAGGCTCCATTGAATCGAAAACTCGTCGACCTTTTTCTCTCCTCGTTTGTTGCTTCTGTAAGGTAGAATATTGTTTAATGTGATCCATTTATAGCAAAAGAATACACGATGTTTATCAGTCAGCACTATCTGCCTTTCAATTGTTTTCATGTAAAACATTTTCGTATGCGTGACCACAAAATGAAACTAAAATAAAAAAAATCAGCAATGGTTTGGAAAGCGCTGACTGAAAAGCTGTCATCATTATCTTTTACAAATACTCTTTTCATTTCATTTACTCTGAAATTTCTATACGATATAATATGAATTTTAATTAAACTTTTTTTGTGTGTAACAAACAGTATGCTTGTCCGGTAATTATTGTATTATTTCCTGTAGCTCTTATATATAATAAAATTCAGAACAATAATTGTACAAACGCATAATTAGCGGGTTCTTTTCACGATCAAGCAAGCACATACTTACTTAGAGCAAGTAGCGCGTTTCCTTTCAGGGTTTGTTTATTATCTATTGTTGTTTTAAATTAATTAACCAATTTATTCCACATTTGAATAAATAATCTGTTACTATCTATCTTTCTATAACTCCACATCACACGTTTTTTACTATTCAAACTTATTTTTCGTGCATCATTTTTATTCTTTTCAGTTTTTTTAAATTAAACATTTTGTCTAAATTGCCTACCTACCTCTCAAATGAACAAAATTCTTTTTTAATTTGATTCATTTGAAAAATATTAAGTCAGACAATTCATAATGAAGTAATTTAAAAAAAAGCGCTATTGTTCTACAATGTAACCACAAAAGTATTTAATTTTCTTGTTTTTCTCATCTATAATACTTGACATTGACACACAGTAGAACAGTAGTATTTCTGTATAGTATAATACTATTATGCGGGCACAAATAATAAAGCAAGGAAAAATATGAAGAGGGCGAGCGAGAGCGACTTAACTAATGGCTATGCATAAATTTTCATTGCTACAAATGCGTGTATATTCTGACAAAAAATAACATAAAAAAAGAATTGAAATTTCACTCTTGTATATATATATACACGTGAATATGCCTGCTATATAGTATAGATCAATAATTTTATTTATCAACGAATTTATTGCGAACTGTCAGGCAACATATAATGTTGTTATTGTATTAATATCACTCATTCTTGTGCAATAAAATAAAAACAAGAAAAGTTAAGCCAAATGACTTTTCTTTTAATATTTATTAATGTTTGTCGATTTAGTGATGATGATAAGGGATCTTTGTTGCCTTTTCTTTCTTATTTAGTAACATTTTTATGCCATAATTAGTAACTACTTTCGTTTTAAATGTGCACTTGCTTTTAGCGTACAAATTATTAACAACAATTGTGTCAATTCACGCACGCAAGCAAGTGGAAAAAGTTGGTTGAATTTTGTTCACACATAGAGCAGCAAAAAAAACCAAAAATTTTTTTCAAGCATTGTGAAAATGCGGAACTCGTGTAAGTGCCTTTTAAAATCTTAAATGAAACGAAATGTTCATCATAAATTATATTAGTGCCAAAAATAATTCTGTATGATCATTTTTCACGTTTTCATTCCTGTACGATATGTATTTATAAACTTCTTTCTTCTCTTCTTCTGCTCGTGCATGTGCTCGTCGGTTGTATCGTATTCTCCACTCTCCTTTCTTTTCCTCTCGATTCAATACTTCATATTTCATCATCATCATCATTCGTGATGTTAATAGGTATGAATTTTCAAAGTTTAAAAATTTCTTAATTTCATTTATGTCGAATTTTCCATTTAATTAAACATTCGCTTCGAAAATTCGTAAATCAATATGTATTACAAAATAATTGGGTTTATTCTGTGGAAGAACCATGTGAGTAATGAATTTCTCTGCTCTCATTACTTAATCTTCAAGAGGGCCAAAATTGATTTTGCCTTGGTTCTCAAGCGAGCAAAAAATGTGTACAGATTTATTTCAAGAGTACTTTCAAGTATTTGTTGAAGTGCAAGAGACATTGAACAAGCAAGAAAGAAAATTACAAGCGGGCGATCGAGTATTTGATGAGCAGAATTTTAATTCTTTTCTCCATCGCATTCTCACCCAATAACATGAAGTGCTTTTCAAGGTCTTGTACGTTTCGTTTTCTTTTCTTTCCTTCTCTCTCTTTCGTGTTGCCAACAAAACAAAACACATAAAAAAGCAAATAAATTGCCTCGCATGAAGAAGAAAAAATTCTAAACAGCTCTTTGGATTTTTCTCTGTGTTGATTATGTAATAATACGCATTAGGCGTAAAAAATCTCATCGTCAGCGATTCACTTGGCTTATATTTCTAATCTTGACACTTGTGCGTTTCATTTGAATAAAATAATTGCACAAAGGAAGCTGGCAGAACGCGGTTTTTAGTGCAAAGATGCGATAATACATTTATTGAAGAGGTCATATGGTTGATAAGCAAGTAAAAACCAGTTTATTCAACTAGATTTTTAATTATTTTGCTATTATCGCTTCTGCCACTCATCATAATCGTCTCGACAACAGCAGCTCTTCTTTTGTTGAGTCAGCCATTAAACTTTCAATATGCAAAAGTTCTTTTTTTCACTTTAGCGATCAATTGCCTTGCGTACTTTAAATAATTGATATTATTGAAATGAAAATTCTAATTTTATTATGGATTAATCATAATCATCAACATATCGTCATCATCATGTATGCATGTGAATAATCGAAATGCGGCAATTGTTTTCTTCTTAATGAACTTTCCATTTAATTGTCTGTTGTCGTCTCACACTCACTTGCTGCTCTGCGGGTGATAATTTTGTCGTCGTCGCTTCCTCATTTAATAGAATTTACCCTCTTTCCCTCTAGAGAGAGAGAGAGATAGAGAGAGCGACATTAATTCAAGATTGTTGTTGTTTTTGTTGTTAATAATATATAAATTAATTAATTAAATTGCGCTGTAATCCCCATATGATGGTTAATAATGACACAGCAATATAAATTTGTGTATTATAATTATTATTAGATATTCAAAGTCCTATAAAAAACTTGAGTATTGAATAAGGAAATAAATTAGTGCTGAGGTTCACTTGATTCTTAAGCAACAAGTTAATACTAATCATAAATATTATCGATTCAGAAAATTTCTTCAAACTTTATACAAATGAAGTTTGATGAACAAAATTGATAATCATTTCCAATGAGCACAATGAACTACATACATACATAGAAAATAATAATAATTAAAATTTATTGAAAAACATTATAGCATTTTTTTTGGGCGTAGTATTTGTATGAAAAATTAATAAAAAGAAAATAATTTAAGTGTGGTCTTTTAATTATCATACTAAAAAACTCTTTATTGCCATTCTTTCTTTTATAATGTGCTGAGGAAATGCTTTTCTTTTGATTATTTTAATGGCTTTAGAGACATAGTTTTTATGAGACTGAACTGGACGTCATAATAATTAATCACATAATAAAGAACTATTTCTTTAGATCTTAATGATACTTTTCATATATTTTCAGTATGTTTTTAATTAAATTCACACATTTTGTGTCAAAATAAATCATCATCGTAGTTGGAATATTAAAACAAAAATTTTGTTTTTTACAGCAATTTATTTTTATTGCCATGATATTAAATTGAACTTTTGAGGGAGAGAGAAGAGCCCTTCAACTCAAACTGAAACAAGCAAAAGCCAGCGGTGATTTCAAGGATTTTCACTTCACACATCATAAAGCTCTACTCATAATAATCACACAAACAGCGTCTTTATTTTTCTTAATAAACCATAACACGCGCAGCAAAACACTAGAGTTTCTTGCAACTTTTTTAATGAATTCGAATGGTTTGTGTTGTTTTTGCGGCTTTTGCACATCAATAAAATTTTTGTGAATGTATACGTCTATATAAAAATATTACACAACAATTAAGTCCATAGTGTGTGCAATGAAGAAGAGAAAAATATGAATTAATTAAAATAAAAATGACATCCAGTCAGTGTGTGTCCCATTACAACGGACTTATTATATTTTATGTCATTTTATTTATACGCTGAAGGCTGCCGAATGTCTCAGGTCTTTTGTTTGTATTTGAATTATGTGTTGGAAAAGAAAGAGTGTGTAGATCGAGGTGAAGATATTTAATTTTTTTTTAAATTCAAATATTATAAAATTTAACAGTTTGAAGACTTTTGAATTAAAAGTTTGAAATTTTCAGGGGGATATTCACTGCGGCAAATGGCAAAAAATCGACAATTGGCAAATTTTGGCAAAAGTCACAAATGTTGTGTGTGACATGTGATGTGAACAAAAGAAAATTTTCTGTTTTATTTTTTGTCTATTTACTTTGTTAATATTATAATTAAAAGTAGAAGAATTATTTAAAAACAAACAATAGATGATTTTTTAACAACTACAAGACTAAATAAGCACAAAATTTTAGTTTAGATGTAAATTGAATTTCCCGGAACATTTCATAAAACACATATGTTATTGTTGAAAATGGCAAAATTTCTTAAACATATTTGCCGCAGTGAATATCCCCCTGGAATTTTAAATGCTAGTAACTGAAAATCCAAGGGGACGGATACTTGCGCGAAAGATTTTCTGAAATTTCGTTTTCTTCGCGCAACTTCGCGTTTTTCTGCTCATACTTTTGTGTTACTGTTGTGCGTGACATAAAAGAAATGTTGCGTGTATCATGAAAAATGAATTTTAAAAAACCGTTAATCAAAAAAAATTTTTCAGAAAAATAAAAAAATGTTAAAAAAATTTTCGTTGCTTTTTTACAGAAAAAACATATTATTCATCATATTGGAACAAGCATAATATTGATCTGTCAATTTCAAAATGAATTTTTGTATGGCTTAATATTGTTTTCTTGTTTAAGCGATATTTGTCTTTTGTGTCGCGTGACAAATACTAATGTGTTGTCATCCAATTTTTTCCGCGCATTTTCGCGTAACATTCGCGCAAGCGTCCGTCCCCTGTGTGACTTATTTTATTCGATTAAAAATAAAACACTAATCGGCTAAAATTTTGCTGACTTGAAGTTATCTGCGAAACGGTTTCGGACTCTGCATTTGATCATCAATACCAATAAATTAAATTTGAAAAGAAATTCTATGAAAGTATCACCTTGCAAGGTAAAATATGCTTTTGTGTTCCTTAATAAAAAAATGAATAGTACAATAAAAGTATATTCAATTAATTAAATATTTAATTGTCCGAAAGCATTCAAGTCATAAAAAGTGTCTTTCTCATTTCATTTCTTATCTTTTTATTGTGCATAAACATAAACTCCTAAAAGAAATTTTATGTAAAGGAAAACTTTTTATGAGGAAAAAAAATCGCATTTAATAAATAGATGAATAGATTAGAGCACGCGATTAAAATGTGTTTTTTCCTTCCTTTTACTTTTACACTCACTCATTTACCCATTTTTGGGGAGTTTTAATGGAAAAAGTTTTATTTCGCTGCTGTTGAGTGTTATAAATAAATTCTCATTCCATTTTATCATATATCCATCATTTTATGTCCGTTCAGTGACTCAGAACTTTGATTGCAAGCAGGGTAGGATGAAATTAATTAATGATTAATGTCACTTCATTAATTGTCGTGTTTTTGTGATGAGGCGAGAGTTGTCATTGTGAGAGAGCGAGGATATAAAAGTATTGTAGTAATTTTTTATTGAATTCTCTCTTTTTTGGACAAAGAAATCCAATCGTCATTAAATCCGGATATTAAAAGTAGAAAAAATAGCCATGTTTAGTGGCACGTGGAGGACTTAAATATATTCATTCTATACAGAGCTTACCTGCTTGCCTTTCCCAAAATAGGAAACGATTACTTGGAAGAAGAGACTTCTTATCACCACATAAATATCATTCTGACATGCAAACATAAAAGAATGAGGGAGGGATTGTTATAGAATTAAATAGTGAAAATAGAAACTTTAAGAGAGAAAATTATTTTTCTTGTTTCTATTTTTAAAAAATAATCTCGAGAATGTGTAAATATACAGAGTAAAAAGAGGAAACGAAAAGAATATCATACTAACATACTAATAACATAATAAATTGAAGCTATTTAATGATCATTTTGCTTTTTTCACACATTAAATGATATGATTGTTTAATAACATCAAGATGTGGGTCAGTAAAAATATTTAAATGTGATTTTTCATTGGCGAGAATTTAAAATTTTAAAAGTAAAATGTTTAAAAAGAAATTATTAAGCAAGTGCATTTCCTATCATGAATATAAACATTTTCCAGAGAATTCGTAAGAAGAAATTTTAAAATTCAACTGGAAAGGAATTTTTTAGCAATTCAATGAAAAACATTTCATCGACTGTCATTTCTGACAATTTCCATAGTCTATAGACTTATTCAAAATGTCAGTCAGCTTGTTTGTTTCTCAATTATTATGAGAGAAAATATTTTATGTGTTTCATTGAAAACGATTGAGTGAATGAGCAGACATGAACTAATGCAAAAAAACAGCTGAGACACTACAAGTTGATAAAAATATAGGTCATTGAGATGTTGTTGAGCTCAACAAGCACTGAATGCTATTCACATAAATTTTTTATTCTAATTTTATTTATAAAATAACACAATTAATTTTGGACTAATTGAGATGTTGCCATACGGATATTAAACGTCAAGCAGAATGTAAAGTGTGATATAATAGCAAGATGAAGATAAACAACAAAAAAATTTGAATAATTTTTTTTCCTCATTGCTATTTTCACAACTTTATATTATTGTACTTACAGACAGAGGAGTAATAGGCGTCGTCAGTACATAAAAATAATATATTCATATTATTTTGGCTACTACCTAGTAAATTTCAAGAAATGAATACAGTAGTTATTCATTCATTTCAGTCATAACATGTATTAGAATTCATATTGATAATGAGAATGTTTTCACATAATATTATATGACCCACTTTTTATCGCGTCTGGCAGCCTTAGAAAAAGAAAAAAAATAAAAAAATAAAAATAAAATATATTGTACATACATCAGTTTCGATGATGATAAAGCCATGAAAGCTGCGATATGATAACACACAATGAAGTCAGTCGACTCGCAATCAAGCCATATGTATACTTTTTTTAGCAAACACACACAGATGTGCGTCTTCAGAGACCGCTTGTCAACAAAATAAAAATTTTCTATATTTTGACAATGTACTTTAAACGAACTTAAAAGTTGTTTTAAGTATTGACTATGGGCTTTATGACTTATTTACTTCGATGAATCACTTGAAAATCAACAGTGAACGGCGGCAAGAAAACAAATTTAAAATTTTAATTACTGTGGATGTTTTGTGAAAAAAAAAAATTACAGTGGCGAGCTAATTTGATTATATGCCTAATGATCACATTATATCGTATTCGTACCTTTCACCTCATATAAAATGACAACCGAGCTGCCATAGAAAATTTTTATTTGGAATTCGTATTTCATCTAATAACCATAGCGAAGCGTCAAGTACAATTTGCTGTAGCTTTTTTTCTCGCTCTCTCTCTTGCTCGAATCACGTTTGTCGTTTGCTATTTCGAAAGAGTCCCCTCGAGTCAAGAACTCGCAAGTTGAGCAATCAATGCTCATATATATGTGGGCAGAAATTAAGAGCCGATGATCGAAGGGCTAAAGAGCTCAACTTTGCTTGCCAAACAAACAGCTATAAAGGTGTGCCTCTTCAATACTTACAAGAAAAAAATTACGATCGGTATAGTCAATGATCTTTTACATTCGCTCGTTTGTTCGCTTGTTTGCCTCATGATTTCGCACGTTGCACGTAAATATGCCCATTATATAGAAAATGTTTACAATAAAAGTGTTGCAAGTACATATATCGACAAATCTATTTCTTTCAAAATATTTAAAGCTGATGTAAACATGCTTTGCCAATGAATGAGGCAATGTGGAGCCGGCATTAGCGCCGAAATGAATTGTGTGTATTTCGTAGAGTGGGCACTTGCTCTCTTTATGTTCTCACTCTCTGTTTTGTGTCAGAAGATTTTAACTTAAATTAACTCTTGTAAAATAAATTAGAATTATCATAATTCAGCAAATGTTTGTATCCAATTTTCTATTTCCATTAAGCTCTGCTGTTATAAATTATTTAAATATAGAATTAATTATAGAAAATGCTAATTTATTAATAAAACCAGCAACTTTTTTTTATGCATGTAAATTTTCATGTCAAATATTTAAATAAATATTTTGATTTCTCACTTTATTGTCATTGTATCCAATGAGCCGTAGTTAAGGAGAGTTGCTGCTGTGAAATAACTGCCTCCTCACAATCACCTTGCAAAGTATTTTTCTTGTTTACTCTCTGTTGCTGCTGTTACTGTCGATCTTTAAACAGTCTCTCACATTTCGATAACTTTATGGAATCATTAAAAATTATCTTAAAATGCACATAATGAAATGCCTTTGTGTTCACTATACTTTGCAAAGAGAAACACGCTTTTGTATTTTATTTTACGCCATAAAGCAAGGAAACTTCTTACTAACCAACACAATCTGTCGTCCTATAAAATCTTTTCAGAGAAAATTTAATGTGCAAAAAAAAAACGCCACAATTTTTTTTATGTTCTTTGAAAACTTGTTCAAACACGTTTCATAAATATCGAATTCATTTTTTGATCAATCGAGGAAATGAGACAATAGAATATGATGAAAATTATTTCATATTAAAAGTTCATTGGCATCTCGCGAAATAAGCAACTTGATTTTATCACTCATCGAATGGGGAATTAAAAAAAGATGCATCAGATGTGAAGAAGATTTTGAGTTTATTAATTTAAAATGAATCGATAAGACGTCGAAAGCATAATAAAAAAAAGAGGTTTTTGATTCCAGTCAGCGTTTATTTGATGGTGACTGTAAAAACAAACGATTCACGTTTTAAATAAATTCACGTTTTTGAATGATTTTAAACGCATTTACTGTGAACTAAAAGACAAACCAACTCTTTCTTGAATATAAAATGTGCTAAAGTATCATTGGATTATGCAAATGACTGTGACTTACAACCCAATTTTTTCTCTTCAGAGACGAATTATATTATGCATACGTCGCATGGAATCTATTTGACACACCTAGAAAATGAAATTGAAGAATCAAGCTCTGTCTCTAAGAGCACACTAAACAACACACAACGAAGACCACTCTTATAATAATCACACAATTTATATTCAATGTTTCTTCTCTTCGTTTCTCGTTCGCTAGCAAAAATGATCTTCATCATCAGGAAATTGAAAACAAAAAATACTATAAAGCTTATAGCCATTTAAAGGAAAATTCGATACATCACAATTTTATATTTGTCATTTAAAAATATTATTCTTCTTTTTTCGGTTTGGAATTCTCTAAATGTATTTATTTTACGCTCATTTTGAAGGACATTCTGAATGTAAGCACAAATTGTAGAATTTTTATATATATTTTTTTAAAGACAGAGAAGAAAGGTTTTTCTAGTGAGTGACTTAGATAACGAGTCGCAAATTGAGTGTTTGTTCTGTTATAATTTTACGCATATTTAACTTAAAAGCAGAAATGTAGAAAAAATAGACGCATATTGGAAATTAACTTTTTTAAGACAAAATTTATATTCATTGACCATATTATAATATTATTCATTGTTTCAGATTATTCATTGGCGGGCGCCGTGCTTGAAAACGTGTTTTTTATGTGTATTTAAAATGTATGTGTGAAAGAGACAAGTTACAAATAATATGAATATTAATTAAGATTTGAAAAGTTTTGTTTTAATGCACACTCAATACGGGAGACACATTAAACATTCAACGATGATTTATTGAATTATTTTAACAGAGATGAATTTAAGAGCCAATTTTTAATATCGAAATATATTTCAATGATTCAAATTCAAAAGCGAAATCAATTAATCTAATCTAGCTTCTTTATGATGTTTCACTTTTAATCGAGAAAGATGAAAAATGGAAAATCGCTCGATCGGGGCAAAGTGAGCAAAGTGCGAAACCTTCACATATATATGTTCGTACTTATACATTTATTTCTCAGTTCAATAGAACATTTACATTTTAATTGAGATCATTTCATGGAACAATAAAAAACATCATTTAACCCAATCAGTTCAATCTCTATGGGCAATACTTTGCAAGTTTTTCTAAATGATTTTATTAATTAACTGGTACATATTTTACTTCCATTGTATTTCAAACTTTAATTGCCGACATTTTATGACCTCTAACGCAGAGAGAGCAATAAAATAGACTTTTTATCACCAAGCCACTGAAGTAATAATATTAAAGTAGTTCAACTATAAATGCATGCTGACATATAAAGATTTGCTGCTTCTGATATGTGTATAAATGAGATTTTTACTCCTCAAATGAACTTATAAAAATAAGTAATTTTGAAACTAAAGAATCTAAATTTTAAAGTTGTCACTTTAAGAAATCTTTTGACTTATCTCATCATAAAGTCTTGTCAATGAATCGATTCTTTAATAAGGTTAATTTATTTTTTGAATAAAATATTTTTTCTAACGTTTTAATAAAAAGTTATAAAGATTAACCTAAAAGAGTAAAAGGCATAAACCACACACTTTATAAATGTGATTATGATCTAATCATTGTCATGGTGCATATTGATTTTTGATATGAACAGATATCTGGCGACAGTGCCAAATGATATGATATGATGAGAGTAAAAGAGATGAAAAAGATAACAGATAACTGTCACCGAAGTTAGTTAGTCATTGAAAGAAGGGAAAAAAGGAAAAACAAACATAACATAATCCAATGTAAAATATGATTCAGATTTAATGCTGTAACTCATCATCATCATCACATGTGAAAATATTTTCTCACATCGTATCAACATATGGTATGGCATATTTTCATTTTTTTTACGAAATATATACATATATATAAATTTAAGACTCATAGAAGTTGATGAGATGAAAAATTTCTTTCTTAAACAACAAACATAAGAGGCAGAGAGAGTGAGAAAAATATGCTGTTTATGCTTGAATCAAAATGATGACAAATGGAATTATAAAATTATGTGGATTTTTATTATAAACTTTTTTATTTGATTCTAATGAAGAAAGAAAAATTGTTTGTTAGTAAGAGTTAGTGACGAAAAAAATTGATAATTTTGGCTTCCAAGGCCAACGAACCGCTCATCGAAAAAAAAGTAAATAAAAATGTCGAAATAAAAAGATTTGCTTCTTTTTCTTCTATTTTATTTTCTGATAACAACCCATAAAATCGCACTCTGGCAAGAGAATGAACTTGGCATGTCTCGCTCGCGTTCTTTCTCTCTCTTTTGCTAGTTTGTTTACTTCCACACTATTGCGCATATTTTTAAATAACAACAGAGAAAATATTTATTTTTCTATATATTAGCTGCTGCTTTTGAATTCTTCTCAGCTCTGCCTGTTGTCCACGATTATGAATTCTAATCTGTTTTTTCCTCGCGCTCAATTGTTTTTCATATTAAGCAAAAACTGATATCTCCATGCGCGATCACAATATTGTAGAGTGAGAGAGAGAAAAAAATAATGATATCCAGACGTCAGCTTCAAAAAAGGCTTGTATAGAATGTGATTTAGTGAGAGAACAATTGTTCTGCAACGCAATATGTGAGAATTGCAAAATGCACAATTTCATGCAAGTGTTGACTCTGGTATGAATATAATATTTACAAGCTTGTAAAAATAACTTTTTTGTGTGCTTATTTTTCTAATTCAACTTTATGTGAAGCCGAATGTGAGATGAAGGAGGGGTAGGGGTAAAATACATTGTATAACACTGTTGTCGAGTCATTAATTACAGTCAATTGACTTTGTTCAAGGCTAAATGTAAAAGTTTTGCCATGAACTTGTGTGCACATTCAATAATAAAGTGTTCAGCAGCAGCTAAAGCTGTTGAACTTTGCGGATACTGATACTGCGCGATAAATATCTTAAATGCATGCACTCTATCTATAGTAACATGCACTACATTGCGCTTCTAAATAGTTTATACAACAAAGATCAAGGAAAATAAAATTTTCTGTTTGCCGTTTTTTTTTTCGAGAAAATTCTTTATTTCTACTATTAAATGCTGATGAACAGATGTTGTTGTTTTATTGTACGAAAATATTTTACTAGCATGGCAGTAACATGTAAAATATTTTCTTCTAAGAGACCTTAGAGAGTCGTCACATATTTATGCGGTACGAATAGAATGAAAGAGAAAAACATAGATAAAATAAGAAGGTTTAAATGTCAACTTCTTCTCTATCTTGCTGACTCACGTTCTTTTATTTATCTAGGATTTTTTATTTAAAAATAAAAAACACTTTCGGAAATGAAATGTTAAAAAATTAAATCGTAGAGATTCCGAGAAAATCATCATATACACTTTTTCCTATACGTATGGTATTTAAAATTCAAAAAAATGAAATCAACAACAGTGAGAAGAGGTGTCAAATTTAAATGTTTATGCGTTCTTATCTTATTTTTTATCGATAAAATCACGTAATGTGAATTAATGAATAGATCGCTCACGCTTACAAATCTAAATCTAATTCTTACTGCTTGCTGTCAGTTTGATCAGATTTCTTTGAAAAATTCTAGAAAGAAAAATATAAGTAAAAACTTTTTTCACGTTCAAAGTCGATAAGCTTCGTTTGCTCGCTAATATAAAGTAAATACTTGTGATGACAGTGATAATCTCAGGCTATTGACATAAGCATACTCTCCTGTGACTCGCGACAGTCATCAACCATTATTGTTTGCCATTTATTTGATCACTTTGTGTATACAATTACATCTGTGCATCATAATAGTATGAAAATTAATTTTGTAATAATTGATGAATTCGTAAACAAACGAATGACAAGAGGACCGATTAAGTTCATCATCATTATCACATTAGAAAGAAAGAAAATGGCAAATAAATTATGATTTTTTGTGTTTATATATTTGCTTAGATTTCAATCGAGTTTTGTTTCCTTGTTGACATTTTAGACATGATTAAACTCAAAACATTTCCATTTGCGCGATGCAAGCCATAACATAACATATTGTATGAAATTTATATTCTTTCATTTCTGGGTTGCCGATTAATGTGTGTGTAAAATTTTGAAAAAGCTAAAAGTCCTGCGAAAAAAAAGACTGATGACCCACATTAAGAGCATTAAAAGAAGTTTTTTTCCTATTCGCCAAAAAAAAAAAAAAATTCACACGCGTTCGTGAGCGATAAACATTAAAAGATTCCATTGATGATGTTTTTAGAAGTTCACAGAAATATTTATCAGTCGCCATTTGAAACTTATTTCTTTCCTCACTTTAATTATTCACTAAAAGTCAACAATCATCGCTTATCCACATCATTCATTAAAAATAGTAAAAAAAATGTATAAACTAACAACTAAAACTAGGCCAAAAATTTCAATTCACAATTTGTTTCTGCAATAAATTAAGTAAATGCTTCAAAATCTAATTAAACACACACAAGAGATGAGCGTAGAAGTTTCGCGCTAATTTTTTTTCATTTCGCGATGAAAAAAAGATTTAAGAGATGAAATGAAAAATCTCTTTCTCGACTGCTCTTTGTTTCTGATTTTCTTACTCATATAACTTGAATATTTTATAGTGATATTTCATATTCAATGACATTCGAGCCAAATTCATGATTTTGCGACAACAGCACGTGTCGTTAAAATCTATTTACTAGCAAATAACATGCAACAAAGTCACTCTTATCAACGAAAGTGAGAGCATTTTTCTCCTTTGTGAACGTGAAATTACGCACATTTTTATTGACACATACTCGTTATCTGTTTGAATTTTATTATCAGCACAGGAAAAATTTCTTTCTATTCAATTTGTATTTCTTTTTCTTGCAATTTGTTATTTAATAATTGTTTAGAAAAATTCATATTATTGCAAACTCATGATGATTTAAATAATTACTGTCAATTATAATTAAACTTTTCGTGATTGATTTATTTCGATATTTATTCATCATTGATTGATGTAATTTTATAAAATTTATATTTAAACATTTGTTTTTCTTTCTGTTGTCAAGTCATTCATAAATGACTCAATAGTGGCAGCAATTTGCTAAAGTTTATCGCAATGTGATCGCTTTATTTATAAACACATAAAAAATATAAAGCCATTATATACCATATGGCTGTGATATCAGATTTCATAAATCATTATCTTCTAAAGTAATTAAGAGTGTAATTAAATAAAACAATAGATTACAAGTGCATACTCAAAAACTATATAATGGGAACATGCTTAAACACACACAACAATCTAATGAAGTAGAAGTGATTCATCACCCGATTGTACAAAAAAAGAAATTTTTAATTTCACAAGTTAATTGAAAAAAAAAACTGTCTAATCAAAATATACGTAGTAATAATTAAAACGAACCTAAATTATCAGTCAAAATTCTTCCTTGAATTATTTTTCATTTTTGATTGCGGCATTTGTGAATAATTTGTGTTAAGAGTCAAAGAACATCGTCTCATTTTTCAAAAAGATTAGCAAAGCAGTCTGGTCGCTATGATCAATGCAAAATTTTATTTAAAATACTCCCGCAATGATGCAACTGCTGCGAGAATTTCCATAATCATTTCTAAGAAAACCTTATTGTTCCATTATTTTTAATCAATATCAATTCTATGGAAAGTTTAATTTTTCACAATAACAATATTGTTCTCTTTAACAAAGATTCCTGTTTATAATCCATGCGTGGAAAATTTTCTTTCTTTCTTTCTGCTGCTGAGCTCATAGCAAATATTTTTTTGGGTGTGCATGGAATGATTTTGCCTTGAAAATTATATAAAAATACGATGTTTGTTCACAATTTTTTTGCGATAATTTTATTTTATTATCAACTTCTGTGTTGTTGCTGTTGTTATTTTCACAAAGTGTGTGTGTGTCTGAATATTCCATTTATGTATGAAAACGAAATAGAACTCTTTATTATTTTTTATAAACAACAGTTTTCCATTATTTTCATATAAAAAGACATTTTTGCATGTGAAGAGAAAATTTTCCATTCAACGAATGTGTGAGGAGAGAGATAGGAAAGATTATGTAGAATGCTAATCAAAAAAACTTTGTCCTTCAATGGTTTTTTATTACTTTATGTGACCTTGTTTTTTGCATTTAATTTTTTTTATATTATTTTACGGATGTCTCACTTATTACCGGCTTAGATATTAGCGGCTTACTCATTTCATGCATAATGGCTTTGCTTAACATATGTAGAATATCACTTTGCTTTATATAGAACTTATTCGTTATTCTATTTGCTTGAACAATTCAATCCACTGCTTCTTCCTCCCTTATGGAAGTTCTTTATGTACGATATAAGTATATTGAAAATCAAGGTCGAATTGTTTATTACTGTTGTTTTTTTAAAACTATTTTAATAGAAATTACTAGACTTTAATGCTAATTCCATAGCTTATACATGTGTGCAGGTGATGATTCAGTTTCTAATTAGAATTTTTAATTTTATTCAATTGACTTTTCACTATCGACTTTATTTTTGAAGTTTATCGAAATAAAAGAAGAAAAAAGAGAAAATATCACAAGACATACTAACTTAATTTGAGTAGCAGTATTAGTCAGAATTAAATATATCAAATTTAGCCTCAAAGACTTGTGGTCTCAATTGTTAAGCTTCTTACAAGCTCGTTAAATCGATCGAGTGAGTAACGTGATTTGAATTAAATTCAATCTTTTTTTGTGATTCTATTTTTATCAAAAGACAAAAATCTAACTGATGAGACATCTTGGCTACAATTTCTCTCGGCACACATGGGTCTGCAATTAGTTCATCATCAAAAGCGAGTAAAGAAGAGCAAGTTGGCATTTGGTTCGCATTACGAGAAAGAGGATGATGATTAAATTTATATTTCAAGATCTTTATCGTATTTCACGACCATGTAGAGAGTTTTGCACGGAAGAACTTTTTCTTACTCTCTTGCTTTTTTTATTTCTCTAATGTCGCAGATCGCCTGACGCTGAGCTCACTCACGTTTTGTAAAAACACATGAAAGAATCGTGCAAATGTGCAGGTATTTAAAAACGCTGCCAGCAGTATTGTAAGATTATTTATATATTCACAATTTAGCAGCAATGAGCGATTGAGTGGAAGAAAAAGAGATTTTATACAAAAATGGTATTAAAATTTAATTTTTAGAAACAAAATCACTTTGTGTGGCTAAAACCTGAAAAAAGAATATTTTAATTTAATTTTTAGCGCATTTTTGGAACAACAATGCCGCTTATATCTTCACTTTGGCTGACTGGCTGTTCGGCTGAGCCGTGAGATCTCGAAAACTACAATAGATAGAGACTTCCGGTTTGTTTTAAAAGAATTGTGCTATCGAGTTATTGGCGGCAAACTTTATTAGAATGTTGTTACTTATTGCATTAATTAGGAAATTACAAATTTTAATTTACAAATTGAAAAATGTAAACAACGCGAAGTTGGTTGCGAAAACGTTTGCAGCGCCACCAACGGCAAATATTAGAACTACAAATATTTTGAATATTACTCAACCGTTACTTTGATATCAACAAAATTTATAATCAGAAGATTCAGTAAATTGTAGAGTCTGAAACCGTTTGGTTTTTTAATTGCAAATAACTAAAAATCAACTAAAACTTATTTAATTAAAATTTTCAACTAGAATTAAATCAATTAGGTTTAAACATAATCGAATAAAAACCTTCGCCGTACTTTCATGCATCAATTTTTATAAATATGTTTTTTCCTATATTTTTAATTTATTTTGAACTGTAAATCTATTTCTCAAACGAATCTAATAAATCTGTATTTGTCAACATACACTGATCTAGGCACCAAAAATGCGCTAAAGTAATCCGACCTATGGCGGACACTTTCGGTATCATTTTCATTTTAAATTCATAACAAATTATGAAAATTTGAAATTTAAAAATATAAATAACACAAAGTTGGTTATAAAATAAAATTCAAATTAAAAAATACTGGTAAAATAAAAATTTCTCCTGACAGTTTGAATAATTCAAATCTGTAAAAAAAATTAAATTTTGATAATCAAAATAAAACACAGAATACTCGATAAATGTACATGTGTGTATTCTTTGAAATCATCGTTTTTTCTCTTTATTTTTTCTTCTTAAAATTTTGGCACGTGTTGATCAATTATCTCGCTTAGTTTTCTTCATAGAAAAAAAATCACAAAACAACATTTTCCTCTTAACGAATATAAAAAAAAAGAAAACTGAAGAAGAAAAACATGTCGCTTCTCCTTTTACATCATACGATCTATCATCACAAATAGCTATAAGATATATAAATGTATATATATTGTAACACTCTATCATATTTATGGTGAAAAAATATTTATAATAATTATTATTTCTTTGTTACTTCTTCTTCGTCGTCTTTCTTAAAAAAATCATCTTAACAATATCGACATTTATTACTTATTTATTTCTTGTAACTTATCGCACAAGACTTGTACGATAAAAGCTCAACGAACACTTACTTACTGCATTTTGTAAAAATAGTATATTTTAGGATTAATTAATTAATTTTTTGTGTGTTTTGTATTTTTTGATCAAATATGAATAGCAAATTTCTTCAATGAATCCAAAATGAAATGAGATCAATTTATCATAGCATATAGCGCATTATTTCTCTCAATGCATAAAGCAATATCGCTTGATTTTTTGCCTCCATTATCATCAAATTAACGTGAACTTTTTCACTGTCAAGTAATTCCACGAGAACATTGTCATAATCTTGCTTTGTTATTCGCTCTGGGAAGCAACAAGCTGTTTTGATGAATGAATTGAGAGTACGATCAAGAAGTTGATTGATTTCGCCATAGTCATAATCATCATGTCTGATTCCATAGATGCACTGAATATAATTCCATATTGCACGACGAAATTTCGATGTGTCGACATTTTGACGACCAGCGAGTGTCTTATAAGTTAAGTTGTAAGCGACACGGAATTTATCATCTAGCAGAAATCCAACGTCATTATAAAGACGATTGACAAGTGAATAGCCATGATCATCCCAAGAATAATCTTGGATTCGAAAAGTATGTGGAATATAGCTCCACGTCTAGCAAAATCTTGATATGCATAAGTTGGATCTTCTACATAATGACTTATCGATTGAGGAACTTCAACTGCATTCAATGATTCTGTTGATTTTGTCAATTGTGCAGCCTGTTTAAAAAAAAAAAAGATAAGAAATGTAAATGAATCATAGAAAAAGATTTTTTGCCAAAAAAAATTCATTACCTGAAGCTCAACATTTTTAAAACGATTACTCAGCTCAGTTTCACTGCATTCTTTCTTTTTTTCTGAGAGATCTTGCATGCGTTTCATAAGCATCTCAATGTTGTCACTTGAAGTTCCATTTGAGTTGTTTTGTTGAAGAACTTTTTTACTTTGCTCTTCCTGCTCCTTCATCATTTGATGCATACGTTGCTGTTCAAGTTTAAGACGTTGAATGAAGGGTGGCGTAGTACTTGGTTTAATTTCTGGTTCTGGTTCGATTGTTGGTGATTCTGGTTCATTTTAAGACTAGCATCCAATTCCTGATTGAGACCACATGAGAATACGAAAGATGAGAGTGAATGAAAGTGTGCCAGAATGACGATTGCATGAACAACTTCTGCCAAAGACCAACTATTTGTGCCCTTCGTCAAACGCTCAATGTGTTCTTTGGTTAAGAGCCATGGACGATGAGCAAGAATTTTATTGATGTCGTAAATGGCACGCAACTTTTGTGGAATAAATTCGAGTCCATTTAGCCATTTTGTATCACCTCCTTCAGCCAAGAACTCTTTTTCATGCAGACTCACGAGATAGTTGCATTTGTTGCGAGCTGCTGCAATTATGGCCAAATTAATGACGTGTTGCTGTGAATGGCAATGGTCCATCATCATACATCAAATATCTGTGTGTTTTGATGTAATGTTCAAAGTATTTCGGATGATAACGAATTACTTTTGTGACATGATCATAAACATCAACATTTTCCATTATCCAAGGCTTGTTATTATTAAAATAGTACTGTAATGAGATTATTTAAAAACAAAGAAACATGTTAGTGAATATTATGGTATTTAAATGAATTTTTGTTTTGTGTAATTGTGCTGCCACTTGGAGCGATCAAGTGAGAAAAAATTAATCTAGAAGCAGAAATGAACAGTTATTAATGAATTGAACTGCATGTTCAAGCGAGTCATATTTTGTGTTTTGCCTCTTGATCACCTTCATTTATAAACTGCATTTCATTTCCATTTGACTTGCATACAACAGATGCACACAGCCCAAAATAGAATTTATTTTCCGTTATTTTATGAAATTCAAGCACTTTGCAAATGTTCTATGTACATAATGTAGGAAAACTTTTCCGTATACGTAAATTAATTTTTCTAATGGCCCATAACTGTTGATAAGAGCGCGACTATTATTAAGTAATTTGAGATCGGGCGAGAAGAGTAATAAAAACAGAAGTGAACGGGAAGAAGAAAAAAGAATACTTTTAGGCTTTCCTGATTAGCTCTTTAAATATAATCTGAGATCTTATTTATAGACCAAAAATGGAATGAGCATGTGCTATAAACATGACTTTATCGTTTCGGTCGAATGGTTCTGTTAAGTGTCACAGATTCTTTTTTGAAAAAAGAAAACTGGTAATTAAAAATCATTATCTCTTAATTTATTATTACTCATTCGTTCAATGTGTATATAAGAAAAAAATCGCTTTGAGGCTAATTGTGTAATATATATGTACAAAATGAACACAAGATCATTAATCTCATTTACAACAAATATACAAACAAATTTATAAGTAATAACAAGCGATAAAAGTTCAAATATTTCTTTTAGGGTGTTTACTTCGAGACAAAATGTGACTTTCGCTATGAAATTGATAACGATTGAATTCTCCCACAAGATATTTTCACTGGTCACTATACTCGTGTTATTAAATTGTCAAAAGTCATGAACGATTAACTGAATCTTAATTTTTTTCGTCAAGTTCAACGATCTATCTCAAAAAGAAATTTTTATATACTGTGATGATGCCTCTGAGAATATAAAAAAAAATTCATTTGGGAATTTGCTCTTTTTATATCAATTATACTTTTCTCTCTTTTTATTTATTTTGTGAAAACTCAATGTTGAGCGTTTCAAATTAAAATCTTTCTAAATTGTGTCACAGTGCGTGGTGTGTAGGAAAACATATTTTGTGTACAATTAATTCAAATTTATTCCCTCGATGCGAAGGAAATTTTTTCTCACAAAAGTTTGAGATAGCAAAAGAGACAGAACGGGTATGTGACATATTTATTAATAAAATATGAAATTTCTTTCCAATTAAATTGACTTACGGGAAGAAAAATTATTATTTTCACAGTCAAGACTATTTTTCTTTTGTTTGCACACACCAACGACTAGATCTCGAATGACAAACAAGAGAAAATATCTCAAAAAGAATGAAGATTTTAATTTTATTGCATCGTAGAGCGAATGAGTCATTAAAAAAAGTACAATCAAAATAGAGGCATTGAGCTCAAAGTCTATTTCGATAGTTACAATAAATTGTTTGTAGGTGAAATTCTATTTGTATGACTTTCAACCAGAAATTTGTGATAAGCTATATTTTTTCAAATAAACTCAAGCTTTGTGTATTAATGCACTTTTCTCATTGTTTGCCGAGTGTCTTGACAAACAAAAAACATTCTAAATAACTTGTTGCTTCAATCTAATATGTGCAACTGATATTGGTTGATGAAATAAATGAATGTTGATATAAGCTCCCCAAAAATACTTATTCTTTATTTTTTCAAGTGTTTTTCTTAGTCTTTCTCATTCACTCTTTCATATATGAACGTTTTTTTTTGTTTTGTGTATTCTTTCGATAGCTAACAACTGCCATTCCTATTTAAGTATTTTTAGAAGAAAAATAAAAAGAAATATTCTGTACATATGACTCGACTTCAGGGTGATGTCTGAATATTTCATCTAACAATTTAATTTATTGGCAATATTACATCATAAACTTTCTTCTTTTTCTCTCACTCGATAGCGTTTAAAATTTATGACTTACATCATGATTAATCTGTCCCATTTCAAGTTCTGGAAAGTACTCTATCTCCATCGCGCTGTAATTTACTGTCTTTGACTTGGCTTTCTTCTTTCACTCTTCCCTTCTTGCTGTAATGAAAAAAGAATGAAGAAAAAAATATTTAAATTTATTGAAATTTCTATTATGGCATTGGAGGGAGAGAGCTTCATTCAATTTCTTTTATTTTATAAAGAAAAAGTTTCTATTTTTTCAATTTAAAAAAGTTTTCGCATAAATTCAATAAGCGCGAGTGAGCGACATAGAGAGAGAATGTCATAGCGATAAAAATCGATTTTGGTACTGGTGAAAAGTACATATAATAATAATAAAAATAAAAAACTTAAACAATCAGATCATTAACATGAAGACCATTTTTTTGCCACTTAATGTTTGCAAGTTTTCTATTTAAGGAGAATGTATGTCATTCAAACACCACTATATTCTGTTGCTATATTGCGATGATTATGATGACAATAAAACAATAAAGCATAAAGTACATGTAAGTAGGAAGAAAAGTGCTCTTGTGATATTAATACTGCCATCAACATTATACTTATAGCGAGATCATGATTTTCAAATAAAAAGAGTTTAAAGTTTAATGCTTGCATACAAATCTCAAGAGAGAAGAAGAAATTTCACTTTCCTTAAATTTCCCTAAACCAGTTTCTTTTTCTTCTTAATCAGCCGCTCTCAAGTGACGTGATTCATTTGTCTTTGAGTGAGTGAGTGTAATTTTTTGTATACATATCGTATCTTATAGGATTACCTTTGAAATTTATTTTCATGTTTTTCATTCTTTTGTGAATGTGTAAATATTGTCCTTATTATTTTTATCAGGCTAAGGCAAAAGCTAAAGCAATATCTTTTTTAAACACAAAAAACAAAATTTTACTGAAATTACAGCTTTATTTTGATAAAATTTATTGCAAAAAATAAGTAGGCATATAGGATTTAAATTAATATTACTTTAAATGAACTTTGAGTTCATTTGAGTGAAAAATTTCATAAAATTATAATTTTCAAAAAATAATGAAATTATTCCTTATCCTGACTTTATGGAAGAAAACAAATTTTCTTTTTCTTTCTTTCATAAAAGTAAACATCATTATCATTATCGTACATGCAATAGACTTTATCACTCTGTCTGCAGAAAGTTTTTCTGCTCTATCATTCACTTACTCGTCTGATTTCATTTTTCACATATAATTTGACGAAAAACAAGAATTATCAATGACGAATGAAAGTATGGCGTCACGAAATAAATCTTTTTCATTGATTCAATCAATCTCTCTCTCATTTCATTGCGATGACTACTATCATGTCGACAACAGTGAAAAAAAATAAAAATTAATAAATACACGAAAACAACAACAACGACAGGCAGCGGTAGCAGCAGCAGTCACAAATCGAATGTAAGAAGAAAAATAAAATAAATTATGCAAAAAAGACATCATACGACATCAGTGAACCGGTAATCGGGCATTAAAAAATATGAAGGAAGAAGAAGAGAAAGAAAGAAATTTTGTTACTATGCAACACTGATGTGCTTATTTTTTCGTGAGCATGTGAAATTGCATCAGATACTTTCTTCATTAAAAATTCAGAAAAAGAAGAGAGGAAGAAAATTTATAAAAAAATATCTTTGGCTCAACTTACCTCACTGAATATTTTTAATTAAAATTTTGTCTCTTTCATAAAGTTGCAAATAAGAATTTTTATAAACGAACACAAAAATAAATTTATGACACTTTTAACGTTATTAGAAAATTATTATCCTTCAATTTATTTTTTTTATTTCTCACTCACTAGTTGTATTATTTTTTTCTTCCGCAATTTGCGTTATATTAGAAACCTTCGTCGTCTATTAAAATTTATTTAACTCGTCAATAAAGTTTTTTTTTATTTATTTCAATAGAATTTTTCTGAACTGTCTCTATATTGATCAACAGTTGAACACGAACTGAGTTGTTGTTCTATTAGATATTGTATTTTTGTTGAAAAAAATACTCCGCGCTGAGAGTCGCAAAAAAAAATTATTTTTTTCTTCACATATACTTTATTTGCCTCTGTGTGTTGTTATCAAGAATGAACGAAGAAAAGAACGAAAAAATTTTAATATGTGTATATATACGAGAAATGATCGGCAGAGAGAGAGAGTTAGTAAACGAAGAAGAATTGTGTAGAATCATATGGAGAAACGCACACTATTACGCATTAAATAACCATTAACCCATATATGAAACATAATAATTATTTGCATTTTTCATTTTTTTTCCTCTTTCTTTGTGATTAATTTTGCCTGTATTTGTCTATGCTCATAAATTTTAACAAAAAAATATTGTGATAACATAAAATCACAGCACTCACTCACTTATGCATATACTTTTTTTGCTCTTTCTTTGGCAGTATTATGTATGAGTAAAAGAGAGGCACGCCACAGGCTTCTTTCAAAAAGAAGGAGAGAAAAAGATTACTTCAAACTGTTGCAATAAATTTTCTAATTTAACAACTTTCAAACTGTTCTTATCAGCAATTGCCTTCATAAATTTCGTTATAAAAACACTTTATTAAATTGAAATAATATTTCTTCGTGATAATGTTCAGACGTTCTCTTTTCTTTCCGCGAGTGAACGAATGAACAAACAGCTTGAAACTATGAGCTGTGACTGAAGAAATAGAATGGTACGCAATTCTTTTATTGCCTGTCAAAAAGTGTGTTTCCTTTTTCGGGGTAGCAAAAAAAACTGTTTATTATACACACGCGAGTCGCGCTTGCGCGTAATTTTTGAATGAAGGGATGATTCTTTGTATTTGTGCGTGCTTATTTTTCCCTTCTGAAAATGAATAAAGAAGAAGAAAATTTCTCTCAAGAAATCTCATGTATGTATACAATCAGTTATTTCTACTTCGTTTGTTTGAGTTAGGTCAGTGATTCAAATTTTGTGCTATGTGCTTGGAATACTGACAACTCATTGTATTACTTTTTTTATATGCATGCGAGAGAGATCCTTGAGGATGTAGAAAACGAAAGTTATTGCGTAATGCTCATTATTACACAACGCAGGAGATTTTTTGCTTCTTATTGACCGTTTAAGCTGTAAACGCAAAGAGGATTACAATCTGTTGCCTTAAAGGGAGGTTGAAAAAAAGAAAGAAGAAAAAGAAAATCACTGTTGTTGAATTTCAATCATTTTCATTTTATTAAATTGTTTACATCTCTTTTTCATCATCATTTTTGTAATTTTATCTTTTCATTGAGACAATTTTAAAATCATACAATTTTTATTTTCGACACATTTTGCTTCTATTGAAAAGAAGAGTAAAATAATTCCAAAAGAAAGGACTTTTTATCCACCATTATTTGTGTTTGTTTGTTTGGGGATTTGTTAAATCTTTCTCACTTTTTTAGTTCAATAATTAAAAATTATATAAATTTATTATTTTCATTTTGATTATCACATGTTTGGTTGAAATGACTTTGATTCCGAACCAAGAAACAAAAAACTTTTTGACGTTTCCTCACTTTCGCTTGTTTTTTATGTATAATATAATATATAATAATAATAATAGTAGCAATAATAAGAATAATAATAGTTATACAAAACTTGTACATTCTCTCGGTAATTTTGGCATTATCTATTGAGTTCGCGAAGTGCGTACAACAGCATCGCTTGATTTTTTGCCTCCAGAATCATCAAATTAACGTGAACTTTTTCACTGTCAAGTAATTCCACAAGAATGCTATCATAATCTTGCTTTGTTATTCGCTCTGGGAAGCAACAAGCTGTTTTGATGAATGTCTTTAACGGACGGTCTAAAAGCTTATTAACTTCGCCATAGTCATAATCATCATGTCTGATTCCATAGATGCACTGAATATAATTCCATATTGCACGACGAAATTTCGATGTGTCGACATTTTGACGACCAGCGAGTGTCTTATAAGTTAAGTTGTAAGCGACACGGAATTTATCATCAAGCAGAAATCCAACGTCATTATAAAGACGATTGACAAGTGAATATCCATGGTCATCCCAAGAATAATCTTGGATTCGAAAAGTATGTGGAATATTCTCAGCTCCACGTCTAGCAAAATCTTGATATGCATAAGTTGGATCTTCTACATAATGACTTATCGATTGAGGAACTTCAACTGTATTCAATGATTCTGTTGATTTTGTCAATTGTGCAGCCTGTTTTAAAAAAAAGATAAGAAATGTAAATGAATCATAGAAAAAGATTTTTTTCAAAAAAAAAATTCATTACCTGAAGCTCAACATTTTTAAAACGATTACTCAGCTCAGTTTCACTGCATTCTTTCTTTTTTCTGAGAGATCTTGCATGCGTTTCATAAGCATCTCAATGTTGTCACTTGAAGTTCCATTTGAGTTGTTTTGTTGAAGAACTTTTTTACTTTGCTCTTCCTGCTCCTTCATCATTTGATGCATACGTTGCTGTTCAAGTTTAAGACGTTGAATGAAGGGTGGCGTAGTGCTTGGTTTAATTTCTGGTCTGGTTCGATTGTTGGTGATTCTGGTTCATTTTTAAGACTAGCATCCAATTCCTGATTGAGACCACATGAATACGAAAGATGAGAGTGAATGAAAGTGTGCCAGAATGACGATTGCATGAACAACTTCTGCCAAAGACCAACTATTTGTGCCCTTCGTCAAACGCTCAATGTGTTCTTTGGTTAAGAGCCATGGACGATGAGCAAGAATTTTATTGATGTCGTAAATGGCACGCAACTTTTGTGGAATAAATTCGAGTCCATTTAGCCATTTTGTATCACCTCCTTCAGCCAAGAACTCTTTTTCATGCAGACTCACGAGATAGTTGCATTTGTTGCGAGCTGCTGCAATTATGGCCAAATAATGACGTGTTGTTGTGAATGGCAATGGTCCATCATCATACATCAAATATCTGTGTGTCTTGATGTAATGTTCAAAGTATTTCGGATGATAACGAATTACTTTTGTGACATGATCATAAACGTCAACATTTTCCATTATCCAATTTTTTCCACTAAAGTTATACTGTAATGAGATAAACAATAAGAAATATTTTTTAGTAAAATCATTAATGTATGGGAAAATCAGTAGAATAATTTAAATTCAGTTGCTGTTTTAATTAAATAGAATCAAATTCTGGTAAATTTATTATTGTTTACGGCATAATGATTTAATCAACCGCTAATTAAGTTTCTTTTCATTCAAAAGTGATTCATTTCATTCACATCATTTCTCTTCCCTCTCCTAACCCAATGATGACTGCTTGTTTGCTTGCCTGCTCATCGCACAACGCCTTCGTTCATTCATTTGCTCTAATCCATGATAAATGTGATCTCATTAAGATATAATTTTCAAGATTAATTGAATGAACAGAAAATTTTCCATGATGTTCTAATTACCATTCTCGTTCTCCTTTAAAATATTTTTCGTGTATGTGAGTACGCAATATAGCAGAAACCATAATTCTCTGTTGTTCTTACGCAAAATCTCATTAATTTCTACTCGCTCTCCTATCACATTTTTCCTCTTATTGTTACTTATTTCTAATCTCGCGTTGTTTCCCTTTTCTTATAAGAAAAATTTTCATATTTTTCTTTTCCAGCATTGCTAATTGAATTATGCTTTATATGTAAGCCGTAAATTTTTCTCTCTACGCTATAATTTTAAATTTTTTTTCTGTAGGCACTCAATCGAATATATAGTGAGTGTGAGAGAGAGGCAAAAAATTAAAAATCATGTGAAAGAATAAAAATATACCAGTGTGTAGCAATGGTTGTAGATATACAAATCAATTGTGAGAATTATTAATAAAGATTGTATTTATTATTATTTGATATATCGTTTTAAAACATTCTGTTTACATTGTTCAACGAATGTGAGTGAAATAAAAGTTAGAAATTAATGGCGATAAGCTCTTAATGGATTCAATGTGCCCTGCTTATTGTTTACAATTGATCATCATCATACTGAGCAGTATTTTCTATTTTTATATCGTTTACGATTGAATGAGCATAGAAACAAACAATAGAATAGGTATTAAGTCAATTAACAATTTCGTTCCACTTTGATAGGCATATGCTCATCATGTTCTCAGCGTGGAGCGCGTGTGTGTATCAACTGTATAAGTAGAAGCAACTAACTACAATACCGGATTTTCATTTATGTGAAAAAGAGTACACAAATGGCAATAATAATAATAAAAAAATTTAATTAGATTAAATATTCGCTGGACTAAATAAGTCTTACTCCTCTTTATACAATATCGACACACGTAAATGCGAAGACAGAAGAGAGCATAAAGTCAATCGTGCCTCGCCTTTGTTTGTCACTCGCTTATGCCTGCCTTTTCTTTCTTTACTTCTTATTTGACATTACAAATAAATCTTCATTTAGTAGCCATAATGTAAGCAATAAAAAAACGTTCTCTTTCTCTTTCCGACATCATCGTTGCATGGCGCTGTTCGCGATATTTTTCATCATCAGTACTTATTATTATAGTAATTTCTGTCTTTTGTTTCTAGTTCATCGTCTTCTTTTTTATTGACTTTCTTTAACGGTTAGATGAAATGTCAAAAGTAAAGTATGTACTTTGAGAAAAAAAATTGAAAAAGTCCCTTAAAGTTAATCCAGTAATCATGATTTCTATTATACTTATTCAAATGGAAGTTTCATTTCTTCAAATACAATGTGTCACAAATAATCACGTTTTTCGATCATAAACAGCAGAAAGAACTTGACATTTGTCAGCGATCAACCGCTCTGAATCGTCAATGCTTACAAGTATCGGACATCTCAAGTTGCAGAATGCACTTAAACTCTTATCTGCTCTTATAGTGGAGTTATCGTTGCTTACTTTTAATTCTGGTAGAATTCAACATTCCCCTCAACGATAACTCCTTCTGTGAACCTTAATTCTTAACTTTGACTTAAAACTGGATATTAGAAACTTGATTATGTTCACAGAACTTAATATGTACCGCTAGGTACTTCTCCAGCGCAACAGCTGCCCGCCACCTTAATGCTGGCTTTGTAGCGGACTAAACTGCCGTCTGGGCCCATAACCTATTAGAAACCGAGCAGAAAAGAGACACTTTGACATGTCTTGTCCGAGCGGGATTCGAACCCGCGTCCTCTGAATTCCGGTCAGATGCTCTTACCACTAAGCTATCGGCGGACATCTCAAAGTCTGGCAGAATGCCAACTTAAACTCTTATCTGCTCTTATAGTGGAGTTATCGTTGCTTACTTTAATTCTGGTAGAATTCAACAATGATCAATGTCAAATTACATACACAAATATAAGAGAAATAAGTTGTATTTTCTCGCTTCTTTTCTCGTTCGCACACACACGCTAAATGTTTATAAGAATAAAATTACTTGACTTATTATTATTAAATTTGTATCTAACTGAGAAAATTCTCTCACACTGCCTAACTCGCTCGTTTCAAGTTGTATTTGTCTCGCATATTATATGACACGAGTATGACACATTGTGTGCAACATTTGGAGAAATTAGCTAAACGATTAGTGATTAAAGTAATTTTCCATACGAAGCGAACGAATGTGAGTGTATATTGTGACTTAGCAACAAACTGTCGAGTTGAATTTAGTAAACTGCAGCAGTGTCACTTAACATGCATGCTAAATAGAAAAAAGAAAATGTAATAAAAATCACGCACTTTGCTTTTTTATATATTTTTTTCTCCTTATTTGATTTTATGCCGATGTATTTCACATGACTAAGTGATATCATTAAAAAGTTGTTGTTACTGCGCTTTTTTATCAGCTTCATATCTCACTTGTAAAGGTAAAATTTATTTCGATAATAAATAAAGCAATGAACTTTCCATTTTTATCTCATTGCTTATGTATAAGACTTTTTATATTTTCTATGTGCTGTGTGCACACACATGGCAAATATACTGAAGGCAAGTAAACAATGCGTAGGTGTGAGAGAAGAGGATATTTCTGGCATATTATTCGTTCTCGACTATCACCGCCGCCAACGATATGTAGAATATGAGTAAGAGCTCAGTTAGAGAGCAATGCTAGAGCTCTAGAAAAGAAAATATAAAGTCAAACAGATACTATAAAGATCATAAATTAATTTAAAAAATAAACTTTTATAATCAAATATTAAAATCTGTGACACCAATTTATTCTCTATTTGTGCTAAAAACTCTCTACAATGCGTGTGTGCTATCGTTCGCATAATCACAAGTTTTCAGTTTTTATAATAAACAGAAAATAACTTAGTACATAAAAGTAATTGAAATGGCAATTTAGTTAAGTAAAAAATTTATTAAAACTATCTATATTATATTTTTAGAATTGAAGCACTCTCTACTATTATTATTAGTTAGTTAGTGCTTTTGATAAAAACATTGACCTCCAGTTAATCAAACAACAAAAAATATCAACTATACTGTCTGGATAGCTCAAAAAAGAACACACTCAACTCTCGACAATTGTATTTTTGGGCGCGTACTATAAAAATAAATTGGACTGTCTTTTTCTGATTAAACTATTTTTTTTTTGACATTAACAAAATCAGTCGTTTAAATTTAAATTGATATGTCATACAAACAGTAATTTAGAGAATATAATAATATTATTAATATCAACATTACATACTCTCATTTTCTACTGCTTCATTTTTATGTGATTTACAGTTACTTTAGTGCAATTTATGATGCAATTCTCCCCTGCTATTTTACAAGACAAATGATTAATTGTCATTTTTAGAAAAACTGATTTTGTGCCAACAACGCTGCGATCGCAATGCACTTTGAGAAATCTGTGTAAATTACATCAAATTTAAATACCTGCTACTAAAGTTGTTTGTGCATTTCACCAGATGCATTACGGGACGAAAATAGAATCGTTCAACTAAAAAAATCATTTGCACCTCGATCTGATTTTTCTTTTTTGCCTCATGCGAGTTGTTCTCATTTTTAGCGCATTTTACGTTTAATTGAACCTGAACACACATTGAACTGGGAAGGAAAAGAAAAAAATTGCCAAGCTAGCCGCAATGTCTCATCATCATCGTACGAGCACAAATGTGCACAAAGCCACATGTTTTTTATTACATTTGCTTGAATCGAAACTTTCTTTGTTTAAAAAAAAAGTAAAATAGATCGGACGAGAATCATGACTCATACATATGCCATTCATTGCACAGAAAGAAAGAAAAATGGTTGATTTCCTATTTAAGAAGCACTATATGTGTGAAAAGTGCACTCTATTGTGTAAATCGTTATTTATTAAAAGCGAAAAGGTTTTGAGTTTAAGTGGCAATAACTTGATTTCATAACTCTCTTCTTATCAGCTCTAGATTTTCTTCTTATTTTTATTGCTGTTTCTCTAACAATGATTGCATGATAATATTCGTACACATATATACACACGTGTATTCAAAAGTGCCATTGTCCTCGCACTCTTTTTTTTCTTATATGATACATTTGTGAATGTATGGTATTGCTCGATTGTTACAGTTGAAACAAAAAAAGAAAGATTAAAAGAGCAAATTTTCTTTTCTTTCTTCTTTTGTGATACTGTGTAAACAATTTTATTAAAAAATTGAAAATAATAATAAAAATACAACAAAAATAGACAAATTGTTATTGGAAACTCGAACGAGTTGAACACAAGCAGAGAGAGAGAGAGAAAGAAAGAGTTCATCGTCCGTAAATAAAAAAAAGTGTATGTACAATTTCAAAATCTAAATACGATGAAAAAAATAAAAATGCATGTGCTTTCACAACTATTTTGTAAATATTTAATGCATTTAGTTGTTTCATCATCGTCATAATCTCACTTCAATTGGATATAAATATTTGAGTTGAAAGAAATGTTTTTTCAACGAGCGATTTATTCCATTAAAAAAATGTATTGAGAATAATATATAGACAAGGGAAATGTTGAATATTTCTTTAATAATGAAAGATAGAAGGAGGAAAATTAGAAATTGAAAAATTTCAATCAACAAAGTTTGATAAAAAGAAAAATTAATCGATATATGCGAATGATGTTCGAGTGAAACTGTCAGTTTATCATTCTCTATTTACTTCTTCTCACTCACTGCATGAATGTGTGTTAAAATATATGTATATCTATCTAATCGAAAGCTCGTCTCGTCGCTTTGGTAACAGCTTACGATTTCTTTTATCGTCTTATCTGCTTTATTAGATACACGTGTTGTTTTTGCCAAATCTGCTGTTACTTGTTTACCATATCTTTCTGAAAAAAAAAATAACTTTTTTTCTGTGTGAGTGACTGTACAATATTTTCATCATCATCATCGCTATGGTGAAAAATTTTGTCAGCAACTGAATCATCTGTTACAATTGATTATTTCAATTATTTGTTATAATTTGACTAATTGGCATAAATTTTTAAACACGTTTTATTAATCTTGATATGATGCAATAATCTTTGAATATTACAACGTAGTAGTAATGAATCAATCGATAAGTTGAAAGACATTGTAATATTATATTGAGATTCTCAATTAGATGTTTGCTTTTGTAACTTATATCCACAAATGAGAAGTGAATAACTTCATAAAAATCTATCATAATCTTTGCTTACGTTATTTATATAATATAGTATATTGATATGTGTTAATTTCATTAAACACATCTGGAATTAACGGAAGGTGTCCTGGTGTCCTGCTTTTAATTCTATATTAATTAAAAATTTGAATTTATTTGTTGCCAAAAGATAAGCACATGAACTCATTTTTACGCATCATTATTAGCTTAAACGGTTTTTCTAATCTAAGTTTGTGTTTTTATTTTATTCAAACATTTCTAATTACTTCCCTCTTTCTTTTACATTATTATAACATACTTTAATTTTTATTTCCAATTACATTCATTCTCAATTTTTCTTAAAAAATTTCTTATCATTGAGCAAACTACTTAGTAGTCAAATTGTGTAAACAGACAAGACTATGAACAATGATAAGCGAAATAAAATTATTTTGTATATTGCAGACGAAAAAGAATAAATGATCAAGTGAAAAGTAAGTGAGATCTGTTTACTCTTAAGAGTATTTAATTATTTGGAACATTCTTTATTTTTTAATAATAAAAATATTTTCACGTTTACCTCTATCTTGTTGTTTTCATGAAATATATTGATAAAAAAATATTGATTATTCATAGATTAATTTTTATAATAATTTCTCAACTGTTTAGATTTTTTTTCTATGTCAGCGACAGTTGAGAGTTCAATAAAATGCCTTTTTGCACACCCTTAAAATGCATCAACCTCATTTTATAAAACGAAAATAATTAAAATTGATAATGGAGAAGCATTAACGAACGAATGTGTCATAAAATTTGTTTATTTGCAAGTTTTGTTATTCTCTCTCTCTCTTTATTACATGTCATGTCTGGAATCAATAATTTATATTTATTCTACTCAAGGATCATCAAGACTCAACATTATCATGATTAAAGCAATAAATCGAATTATTGTTTATTTTTTATTGATGAGTTGAGACGACTAAGCGTCTATATATGCACTTGCCCTTTTTCACTCACTCGACATGCAAGCAACATAAAACTTTACTTATAATGTAATTCAAGTGAAATTTCACACTAGCACTCTTTAAATAATTTTTTATAAAGCTATAATGCAGTGAAACACAATTAAATGTGTGTTTTTTTTTCACCTCAAACTTATGCATTATGATGTAAATGTAAAAATAATAAAAAACAACAACTTGAAAAATCAACGAGTACGAGGTGATGTAACTCACTTTTATAAAAAATTAAAGATTTGTGCAGTACTGTCATCGCGATAAAATAAAATGCAAATAAAAACTGCACAGTACGTTAAATAGTTGCTCGATTGTTGCCATTGCCATATTTATACAATGTGTAATATTCACCGTTGTTGTCGTTACCGAGTCAAGCGAGTAGCTTCAATAACGTCAATCAGATTGATTTGAATTTGGTTTAAGTTTCTTTAATTGGCAATGTCACGTGTATCTAACTTGCTCTCTAACAAAATATTTTCTTCTATGACAAAATTACTTACATTATCGTGTTCATATTCAGCGTCATATTCAACCATTGAATCCATATCGACATCGACGGTCTGCATTCAGCTTCTCTTTTGACAATCTTTAGATCAGATCGTCTTCTTTTATATACTTAGAAGTATTTTTTTTGAAAATTTTATTCTTCTGTAAGGAGATGAAAAAATATACACGTTGTGGTTATTAATGAAGCTTTAAAAATATATACAGAATTTTTTATTATGGGATACACACATACACAAGATTTTATTTTAGAATCAAAACGTGTTTGTGAAATGAGCGAATAATCGAGAGTGAGAGAGAAAGAGACCAACCAATTTGAAGTAAACAACTTTTTTTTTATTATTATTATTTTGCCTCTTTTTTCGGCTTCTAGCAGCCTGTATGAAATTTAATCATTTTTATTTCAATGGCACAAAATGAATAGAAGAAGAGTGTGTAGTGAAGACGAAAATGAAAGAAACAACACAAAATCGAACCTCATCCTACGCTTATGAATAAAAACATACTTATACACTTTAATTTATATCATATCATAAAGTATGATATGTAATTTAAACAATCGTTATATGCAAAAGAGAGAAAAAAACCATGAAATGACGTGGATATAAATGAGAGAAATAAAGAAATTCTTGATAAAACCGAGTTCTTTGTGCAAAGGCAAAATAAAATTTCATAATCAGTTCAAAGGTATGTACAAATGTAATTAGAAACATGATAAAAAGGAAAAAAATAGTTTGTAAATAAATTCTAAAGCAAATATTATCACACAATAGTCGATGTCTAAAGCTTATCGGTATTTTTTATTCTTATCTGAACAAACAAAAAAAGAGAGCGGGAGCGAAAAAGAAGAGAAACTATTTTTGTACTGTTGTAAAGAGTCACAAGTCGTGCGACACCGCGTCTATTCGATTCTTGCTAAATGCACACTGCTTTCCTAGAATTCTGTCTACTTGCAATAACAATTAAATAACTGTTTGAGGTTGTTGCTGCTTGCCTACTAACAAACTTCGAATGCTAATTGAATTTGTAAACATTTAATTTAAGTTTTATCGCCTCTGTCTACAACAACCGTTTAATGAAATTTTCACGAATATCATATGTTAAAGAAAAACGCGACTCGAAAAAGGTTCTAACAATATTTGTGAATAATAATAAAATAATAAAATGCTTAAACAGCCGAAAGTTACGTAATTCTTTAAGACATTCATCTATTAGAATCTTTAATACATCGAATTTTATAACATTTTTTTTCCATAGGACAAAAAAGCTATCGAGAGTCATAAAATCGTAGATCATCACTCAAAAGAAATACATTCATATATTTTTTCGTACTTGACAACAGCTTTACTTGCTTAATTTTTTTGGAATGAGCGAACGAGTGAGAAGGAAAGAAGAAAAAAAATTTGCCGGCAATAAACAATTTTTTATAAAAAAAATGTGCTCACATGTGTTGATATTATTACGAAAATGCTGTGTGAAGGAAATTAGGTGAATAAAAAAATAATTTGTTTTTTTTTTCGCTCAGCAACATCGTTCGATGTTCATACACAAATAGGTAAGAGGAAGGAAATTTATTTTTGAAATTGTGTTAGGATGTATTTTCCTGCTTATCACCTTTAGAAAAAAAAATTGTGTCATCACCCCTCATAAATCAACGGTAAAAGTGTCGTTATTATTTTTTATCAAAGGTTAAAAGAAAATTAATCTTAAATTGAGTTTTACTTACAGCTCAAAGTTTCACGTTGAAAAAAAAAAGAAAATTTTCAACCGGCACGAATAGTTTTTTTAAAATAACCTTTTTATACTCTTTTAACTCACATAAATTTAATTTCACTTTGAAAACTGTTTTAAGTTCACACAAAAATGATTTTTTCTCATTTATACATTCACGATATCTAAAAATTTGTTAAGTGTTATTTTTAAGCATTATATATATTTTAATGAAGCTTTTTCACAGCACCATTTAATAATAATAGGTCCTTATAAAATAATAAAAAATATTTTTTTATATATGTCCAAATATTTTTTTCTTCTCCCCCTAATGCTTTTTATTCAACAGCTGAACGACAAATGACTACTGTTATTTGAGCGATGAGAATAAAGTAAACTTTTCGTGTGAGAGAGTGTGCTCTTGTTCTCTCACTCGCTCTCTTTATGAATTTCAAGTATATAAGAGCTTTATGTGTGTATATGTACTCGTTTGCCGGAATCATATGGCTTGTCTTGTATACAAGTGAAAATTTTTCTTACATATGTATTGATGATGAAAATTCTGTTTAAAGCTTAATGATTGAAAAGGATCAATGTTGATGTTGATGTAATTTCACAAACTTTTGAAAAAGATTTTTTCCACTCAATTTTAATTATGTTTGGCTAGTGAATTTCAGATTAAATTATCTCTACTTTTAAAATCAGACAATAACTTTTTTCACCTCTAAAAAGTTTTTCAATGTCATATATTTAAAGTTGATTTTTCTTTTTTATAACTAAAATTCTGTAAAATTTTAATGAATTTCTGAAAATTTGGAACTTTTGTACTTTAATATGTAATATTTTGTACTTTTCAGGTATGTAATTCAAAGTTTTTAAAATATTATTACTCTACTTTACAAATTGTCACAAATTTTCTTTTCACCACATTAATTCACCATGCGCACACTTTCTCTTTTTTTTACTTCATTGATTTTATTTTATTCTCTATCGTTCTTATAAGAAATTCTATAAATTTTTAGACTATGAAGACTTGTTTGCATATTGCTCATAATATTCTGAATAGTCTCTCTGTGGAACGTCGTACACAATTCGACCGTGGTCTTTTGCTCTTTCAACTGCAAGTAGCAATTGTAAATGCTTCTTCTGACACAATCCTGTTTTTGAGAAACTAAGCACCTGTAAATAAAAGAAGTAATTATAAATAATATTAATATGAAAAGATATAAAAAATAAAATTACTTGTCCTGTTTGAGGTGATATAAATTGTTTTAAAAGATCTGTATTTTCGTGATGAAGCACAAGATATTCGTCACGACAGATTGGACAAGGACTTCCAGTGGCAATTTTTCCTTTTCGAATGCAAGTTTTTCTTGTTTTTCTGGGAGGAATTAAGCCTTTATGATTTCGTCGATAAGGAATCCAAACTGCTTGATCACCATATGTTTCTTTATATGCAGCACTCTTTAAATATCGAATTGATGTCTCAACCGGAATTATTTTTGTTCTATCGATTGATGGATCAATCTTTTCTTTTATTTGCTCCTTTTCAGCTTCTTGATTCTCATGTGCTTCACAATAATAAACATTAGTTGTTACTATACTTTTCACTAATGCACTCGAATATGGCGATAAATTATTTAATTTGAATAAATTTGAAGAACACGCTATTTTTGTAAGAAAATTCATCATTTTGTTTTGATTTTATACCAAGTTCAAAAAATTGATTGAAGATATTGCATGTTCTCATGAGAAGAAAGAAACGCATTTCATATTCTTTATAAATAATTTTAAAACATATTGAATGAGTTTTTAAAAGGTTAAAGTTTTATGCAATTTTAAGAGAAGTGCTGCTGTGAAATTGTAAAATAAAAGAGTTAAAAAGCTGATAATATGTAACAGACATTATGACCATAAACTCTTTATTTATACACTCCAATTGCTATCTTTTGCTGAAGTTCAAAAATCGGTGAATTTTAATATCGTTCATAAATAAATAGAAATAAGCCATAATGGCACCAAAAAATAAAAAGTCTGAAAAGAAGGGGTTGCTGCAGACATTTTACACAAAATATTTTACAATAGATTTTGCCAAATCACTTATATTTAATCCAGCTCAATTATCTCTTTTGACTTATTTTATTTTGACTGTTGAGTTGGCTCTAAATATATTTATTGTCTTTAGAGTAAGATATACTGAGATTGATTGGATTGCTTATATGCAAGAATGTGAAGGATTTATAAATGGAACATTAGATTATGCTCAATTGAAAGGTTAGTAAAATGACAATAGGCAAGGAATGTGAAAATTCATAAGTGCACATCTTTGTAATATACACTCATTTTCTTTCTATTTTTATAATTCAGGCGATACTGGGCCACTCGTGTATCCAAGTTTCTTCGTTTACATTTATTCATTGCTTTATTTTATTACATCTCGAGGAAGTAACATAAGATTAGCGCAATTCATTTTTATTGCAATTTATTTGCTGCAACTTTGGCTTGTTCTTCGCCTCTACTCAAAAACTAGAAAAGTTCCTCCATATATCATCATCATCAGCATTTTTACATCATATCGCATTCATTCTATTTATTCACTGAGACTTTTCAATGATCCTGTGGCGATTTTATTTCTTTATATTGCACTCAATCTCTTTATGGATCGAAAATGGAGTTCAGGAAGTGTGATTTTTAGTTTGGCTGTGGGAATTAAAATGAATATTTTACTGTTTGCGCCTGCAATTTTAATGCTATATCTCGCATGCTTGGGATTTTTAAGAACAATTTATCAGCTCTCCATTTGTGCTTCTGTCCAATTGCTCATTGGTGCACCTTTTTTGTTGACTCATCCGATCTCATATATCAAAGGAAGTTTCGATTTAGGTCGTGTTTTTGAGCACAAATGGACTGTAAATTATAGATTTTTAGACCGTGAAACATTTGAAAATTCGACGTTTCACGTTGCTCTTTTGATTTTGCATCTTGTACTGCTTGTAGTTGTCACTAAACCATGCTATCTTTTCTTCAAAAACTATGCACGCTTAAGAACTTTACAAGCTCAATTTGAGCCTCAAATTGCTGCTGAAAACAGAGAAATAGAACAGGAGATTCAACAAAAAATGAAAAAATTGAAGAAGAAAGTTAATGATAAAGAAGAACAGTTATCAACAGAACAAAAAAATTTCTTGAAATCTTTTGAAAAAGGATTGAAAAATCAATTTGGTGAACAAAATCAACCAAAACCTGAGCCAAAGGATGAAGATGATCCGAAAAAAGTTGAAATACATTTTGATCAATGTGTTCAATTGGCAATTTTACCAATTTTCCTTATCAACTTTATTGGAATCGTTTGTGCAAGATCACTTCATTATCAATTTTATGTATGGTATTTTCATTCATTGCCATATCTCTCATGGTTCACAGACTATCATACAAGTTTCAAAATTCTTATCCTATTTTTGATCGAATTTTGCTGGAATCAATATCCTTCAACAGTCTTTTCAAGTGTTTTATTGCATGCATGTCATACAATTTTATTATTTGGAGTTATTCGAAAAATTTATAAAGAAGTTGCAATGGCTAAGCAAGCATCAAGCAAACAAAAATGAATGTGCCTTTGTAGACAATTAAAATTTATGAATAAAATTTTGACACGTTTTTATAATAAAATTTTTAATTATTTTTATTATCAGTTATTAAAAGCGTATTAGGGTTTGTTTTATTTTAATATATTTTACATATCAATTATAAAGTTTTTCATAAATTCTTACTTTTGCGTATGTTTTACAGAGAAAAATTTTAATATTGTCGAGCCGTTTTTATTTTGCACTTTTTTTATTTCGTGCGAATCAGACTTGTTCTCTATTGACTTTAGTTTCTCATCATTTTCAGTGGAATTTTCAACATGCAATGCATTTGTTTGATTTATGGCAGTCTTTTCAATTGCATTTCCCAATGTTAAAAGTTTCTGTTTTCTCATTTTCGTCAGCCAATCTACATTCTCTTTTTTCACTTTTCGTTGTGGCGAAGTTAAATTAGTTAGATGAGGTGCATCCTGAGGATTGACAACGAAGTTTGGAAGATTTGTCGTTGGCGAATTTAATAGCAATAAACTCCGATCTCTATCCTTTTGTTTGAGAGGTGATGCAAATAATTTTTTTAGCGGTTCCGGAGATTTGATTATATTAAGTTGTCTTTTAACAGGTGAAGGCGAATGATTATGAAAGTTTCTACTGTTTGGTGACTCTAGTTCTTCGAGAATAGTAGCTAGAGATCGTGAAGATGGTTGCTCTATCAATAACATGTCATTTTCATAATTTTGAGATGTTGAAGGTTCACTTGGACTAAAAAGTCGTCTTCCTCTCGTCTCGAGACTTGGACGTTTGCTATCACTTCGAGTGGCATTTTCTGAATCATCCTTGCAAGCTTCATAAAAACTTCTTTTTCTACCAGTACTTGTGACAGACAGAGATGATGATGCAGAATTTGAAATAGTAGTTGTTGTAGGTGTTGTCTCACTTTGTTCAATTACTCTTCGAATCGATCTGGGTGTGTCAAATCTTAATTGTTGCTGAGATTGTTTAATTGAAAATTTTGATTTGTTCTTATATGAAGGATAATATTCAGGATTTAATTCGGCTTTGCCGCGTAAAAAAATCTTTTCATCTTCTGGAATTTCATCTGCACCTATTCGCCAAATTTTATGACAAGCATCGTCTGAACAAGTAACGATACACATGTTTCCACCATCTAAATTATTTTGATGATGGCTCCATGCAACAGAAGTAACTTCAAATGAATGACCAGTAAGAGTAAGAAGTGGCGTTGGATTTTCAACATTCCAAATATATGCTTTCTCGTCACTTGATCCACTAAGCAAATATTCTCCATCCGGACTGAGACAAGATTTAATGTAGAAAGTGTTTATATATGCACCAGTATAAGTCATAATAGGATCTTTTGAATAAGCATTTATATTATAACAGTAAATATTTCTATCCATGCAGCTCGCATATAATCTCGTTCCATATTCATCAACAATGAGATTTGTAAAACCCTTTAATGTTGATGTGCCTGCATAAGGCAGATTATATTTCGCAATAGGATCTCTCTTTAAAGTGGAATAATATCTCCGTAGATCCCAAACTTTGATTATTCCATCACCAGCTCCGCAAGAGATAAGTGTGTTATCATCTTGAAATACTAAACCCGTTACACTTGTATAACATGAGGCAGTGGGCAGTTTTGGCGTCATATTTCTTACTCCTCTTCTTCTACCTGATGAAGGTGTTGATGGCCCTCCTGTAGTCCCGGCATGTGCATTATGAATTATGTTTTCATTTTTCTGTACGACTTCATTTTCGATATTTATTCGTGTATCCCAAACTATGATTGCACCATCTCGTCCTCCGGTAGCAAACATGTTACAATTATTTCTTGGAAATGTAACAACTTTTACTGATCTTGTGTGAGCATTAAATTCACTTATATTTGTTAATTTTGAAGTAGAAACATCCCAGAGACGAGCTGTGTGATCGCCTGATGCAGATACTAACTTGAGATGTCCGGGCATCCATGCAATATCGAAAACTGCATTAAAATGACATTGATCTCCTTCCAATGATAAATCTTCAATTATATCTTTCTTAACAAATGTATTTTGTAGAGCAATCTGTTATGAAAAATAAGATATTATGTTAGAAAATAATAAATTTCAACCTTTTCTACTTCTTACTCTTCCATCTTCATTTGCTATTGCAAGAATGTGATTATAATTTTCGCTTTTTGCAAATTTTGCTGCAAATATAGGTGGATCAGGATTTATATCAGCACTACCACTTGGATTTATTCCTCGCCAATTGTCCCATGGTTTCACCATTAGCCGGCATAGCACATTATCGTATGAATTTTCATAATCTATAACAATAATAAAGGCGCGAAATGAATTTTTAAATTTTCAATTTAATTTATGTTTCTATAATTAAAGTTGCATCGAATTGTTGATACTTGCATTTTCCATATTGCCTATTAGTTAATCTAGTAACAGAATTAATTATTTTGACCATTTTACACTATTTATTATTATTATTATATTTCTTCTCTCACACTATATTATTTTCTTTAAATATTCGTTACAACACGAAAAGCGCACTTTTTCAAAAAAAATTTTTGAACTTTCAAATGACCGTTAATTTTAGTCTTGATTCTTTAAAATATTTTCAAACTTTTTTAAATAATTTGTTTGTCAAAATAAGTAATGATGTATGGTTTGTAAATCGTATTGCTAGTTTATTAAAAAGGGAAAAAAATCTCATAAAAATTGACTGTTGTTGTTTGGAAAACATTTTTAGGTAGTCGACTGTCGAAAAAAAACAAATATGGCCTTAATAGCAATTTTATTTTCAATATTTCTTATAAATTTCTCTATAGGTACGTGTATTTCATTTAACAAATGTTTGTTTTTTGTTCATAAATTCAGGATTAAAAAGAGTGTGATAAAATAGTGAAGATTGGAATTGAAATCAGTGAAATTTTCAATTTTATATTATGCATAAAATATTTTTATTTCGCTAGAAAAAAAATCAGATAACGCATAAATCTTAATTGGATACTCAAACGAGTATGATTTAATGAAAAACAAGTGTCTTATTATAAAATAAATAAATTGCAAATGTCTCAATAGAAGAGTAATTTGAATTAAAGTTACATTTTAACTTACAGCAAGTATAGAGAAAGAAAATCCAGGAATGCTTAAGGAATCTGTACCGGATTTAACAGAGAGAAGTAATTTTGACCACAACTTTAATCGTGGAGATATTATTATAAAAAATTCATTGGATGCAACACCAAGGTAAGAAAGCTTTTATAATATTCAAAATTCCTTAACATAAGCTGACTCTCTTCCTTACCAACCCCTAATTTATTTACGCTAACAATTATTTCTAACTTATAAATTACCTAAAATTATTGCTTACTAACATATGAAGACATAAGAGGCATGGAAAATCAAAGCGAAGACTGAAAATGAAGAAGAGGCAGAGGTAAAAGATTTTAAATTGAATCTTTCTCTCTTCCTTTTTTATTTGCTGTTTATTTTTATTTCTTTATTATTGATTTAAAATAAAATATAGTACCATTTTAATAAAAATTTTGTTATTTCTTAGGTATAAATGTCATGTATGTGATCATTCTGACTGTAAAAACGATACATCGATCGGAGATCATGTATGTTTAAATGCTATAACGTGCTGGAAATCTAGAGTTCGAGATTCAAGTGGATTAGAAAGAGTAACGCGTGGATGCACAACAAAATCTGAGCACTTGCCAATTTATTGTAGTCAAAGAGATGTCAACAATTCAGGTCCAAAAAAACGTGATGCAGCATCTTCAAATGAAAGCAGTGGTTTGGGAACATATAATATTGAATGCTGTACTGGAGATTTTTGTAATAGCGGTAGCTTTCCCGCTCTACCTCCCCTCAAGAAAGAACTTCCATCGGATACAACTACAGATGACATTATAAAGTTGTGTTTAGCAATTTTTGGACCTGTTGTAATAATCGGCTTAATTGCAATCGGTATAATTTTATTCATGAGACGAAATCATAAAAGAAGGCTGATAGATGCTAGAAATCAACAAGATGCTGACATATATTACGCAAGCGACGATTTATTAAAACGTTCACATGCTTGTGGCGATTCAACTTTAAGAGTAAGTCAATAAATTAATTAACTATCTATTGTAGTTTTATATTTATCCCTGCAACTTTGAATTTTTAAGGAATATTTCGATCAATCTGTTACATCAGGCTCGGGTAGCGGTTTGCCATTGTTGATTCAGAGAACTCTCGCAAGACAAGTGACTTTGGCTGAATGCATTGGACGAGGTCGTTATGGTGAAGTTTGGCGTGCTGTTTGGCATGGTGAAAATGTCGCTGTTAAAATCTTCTTCAGTCGTGATGAAGAATCTTGGAAACGAGAAACTGAAATATATTCAACAGTTCTTTTACGTCATGAAAATATTCTCGGGTATATTGGTTCAGATATGACATCAAGAAATTCATGCACACAATTATGGCTGATCACACATTATTATCAACTCGGTTCACTCTACGATCATCTTAACAGAACAGCTCTTACACATCATCAAATGATGACAATCTGCCTGTCTATTGCATCAGGATTAGTTCATTTGCATACAGAGATTTTTGGGAAACAAGGAAAACCGGCTATTGCACATCGCGATTTAAAATCTAAAAATATTTTAGTAAAAATGAATGGTCAATGTGTCATTGCTGATATGGGTGAGTTATATAAACAAATTTGCAACATTTTAATGATTTTTTTATAAATACAATATTCTCATAGGACTTGCTGTTACACATACGCAAAAGGATGGAAAAATTGATATTGGTAATAATCCAAAAGTTGGCACTAAACGTTATATGGCACCCGAAGTTTTAGATGAAAGGTATATTTAACTTTTATTTAAAATTACAACTTTTTCATTGATTGATATTTTTAGTATCAATATGCAATGCTTCGAATCATTACGACGTGCTGACATTTATGCAATTGGTCTCTTATTCTGGGAAGTGTGTAGAAGAACACTCAGTAATGGAATAGCTGAAGAATATAAAGTTCCATATTACGATTGTGTTCCATCAGATCCATCATTTGAAGAAATGCGTAAAGTTGTTTGTGTCGAATCAATTCGTCCATCAATTCCTAACAGATGGATATCAGATCCAATATTAAATTCGTTATCAAAACTTATGAAAGAGTGCTGGCATCAAAATCCAAATGTGCGACTACCTGCATTAAGAATCAAAAAGTCACTTTTTAAGATGGCTGCAAACGATGAAAATATAAAACTAAACTATAATGGTGAGATTTGTGTTTAACATTTTGGTTCTTAACTGACTGGCTCATTTATTCATTCATTCACTCATTCGTAACAAATTCATTAATTAACATTTTATAGATTTAATTGTCTTAGACTAAGTGATAGGTTTTAGCTACAAATACTGATAACTATTTTAAAATTTTTTGACGAAAAGTTTCTAAAGAAATGAAAAAAACATGATTTAATTCTGTGCAATGTTTGTCTTTCCTTTTTTACTTAAAACTTGATTTAAAAAATGTTTAAGTGCAGCTTAAATATGTTATTATTAAAATATGTGTCTTGTGGTAATCTGCCTGAAAAGAATAAGAAATATAATATTGAAAGTGTCTTTATAAGTGCTAATTATTTTCAATACATATACTCACTTTTATGAGTATGAAAAATGTTTAAAAAGAAATTATTAGAATTTATTTCATTGCCATTTGAAAGTTAAGAAATTTTTTAGTGCATTTTTGAAAAAAAAAACAATGCAGCTTATTTAACTCTTAAAGTTAATTGAAAGCAACTAAACTTGCATTTTTGTATTCGATTAAAATTTGAATCTATAAATCTATCATGTTTGCCATTAATAAATAAGTTCATCACAATCAGCAGCTCGAATGAATAATTAAAAGCAGCTCATACAAATTATAATTTACAATAGTTGTTATCAGTTTTGCAAATTTGCAAGTCAACAGAGATTCAAATTGGCGATTTTATTTTTTAAATATAATTTTATGTGCCATTCTATTTGTTACATCACTTTTACTCCCAGTTATTTCTTCTTTGTTTTATGTCTATGCCTTCAAATTTTCTAATACCCTTCTTTTAAATTTACTGTAAATATATTTCTAATTAACGTTTATTAGATTTAAATTTTCATTGTGACGCAAAGTACATTAAACAAGAAAATGAATTAGTCTTCAGTTGATATGACTCGATTGAAGATTGATTACAAATTTATTTTACTTTAAACACCAGAAAGTTTATAAACTTAAGGCCTTAGATATTTAAAGAGACAGAAAGTAAAATTATTACTAATAAACAAATAACTTCTATTGCGTTAGAAAAAAAATTATTATGTAAGGGTATCTAGTTAAGATATATGATAGACATTTAAGAGAAATTCTTGTATTGTTCTCTCTTATGAACAATGTCTTTAATAAAAGATTTTATTAAATTTTCGGTTTGGTAAACAAGAATGAATAAAACAAGGATGATTTGTTCTTTTAATGTCAAAATTTAATGTTTTATTTTTAAAACAAAAATTTAAAAAAAATACACAACTTTCAAATGATATATATAAATTAAAATACTTTTTCTTGTGTTAATTGTATAAAATTAGAGCAATAAAGAATATTTTAATAATTATAAGAAATCAATTTTTTAATCAGAGTATAGCGGTAGTGAATTATTTGG